>JANAVB010013397.1:23418646-23536146 GCA_029216955.1 Iris pallida | reverse complement strand
ACGTATCTGGTCCCAAGTATTTTGGGACTGGGGCGTTACAGTAATCAAAGTCCAAATTTCTCATGCCTATTTGGCAAGAGATTCAGTCTAAAATTGATTTTATTCCCTGTGCTAAATGGTTAATGCGCAGGAAGGGGGTGTTGCGCCCTTCTTCTTGTGCTGAGACCTCGAGTGGGGGCGCTTGAACTAGGACTGACAGTCAGTACTGTGTTTCCCATAGACATATGCTGCCCTGGAGATAGCGTCGGCCTTGCTGTTAGAGCTAAATAATCGGTGCCCTGTGCCTCAGAGTTTTTATGTACAAGCGCATGGCTTGAGACCTGCGCAACATAAGGCACATCTTCAGTGGACTGAGGGTGAGGCACAGCAACCTTAGGCACCCACGCCTTTCGTATATTTTTAGGCTTAGCCAGCCTCGAAGAGGGCCTCGCCATCTCTAGAAAGTAGATCTATAATAGCTTGTTGGTCGAAATGTACCACCAACATCTTTTAAAAAGACTTCAGTAAGTTATCGTCGAACTGCGTCACTACCTTTCTGTCAAAGGGGAAGGAGGTCCCCTGCATAGTCGCCAGTTTATTTGCCATGGACAAAAGTTATACAAACTTTTTGAATTAATCGAACGAAAAGAGTAAAAAATGAATTCCTAATGTCACGCCTCGGTTCCCAAATAGATATCGGAGCATTGTGATACATCTCCCCAGGCTACGCAATCGTACAGTAAATACCGTATTGTACCCGTGATTGACGCCTATGAGGTTCGGGATAGGCATAGACATATGGCATAACCACATAAAATTTCCACAATTTATATAGCATCCACTTGTCCAAAATATTACATATTTGTCCAAGGTTCTTCAAAACACATAATTTACATATTTGTTCAAGGTTCTTAAAAAAACATAATTTACATATTTGTTCAAGGTTCTTCAAAACACATAATTTACAAATTTGTTCATGGTTCTTCAAAAAACATAATTTACATATTTGTTCAAGGTTCTTCAAAACACATAATTTACATATTTGTTGATATTCCCAAAATAAGGCTACTATCCTTCAATTCCACATCATTCACAGAGTTCATCCTCAGTGTACGCCTGACATCCATCCCGGTCTCCATCAATCCCTAGTGAACAAAACTAGGTCGTCAATACGACAAGCAAGCTCTCGGTCAAAAGAGAGAGTTAAGAATATAGGAGGATACTTGAACAATTAAACTCATACCGTAGGATATTATGCAAGGAGTACATAACTCTCCAAAATAATGTCATAAGTAATGTCATAAGGAACCTATAAGACCTCTCTATAGCTAAATGCAAGTTAGAGAAACCCTTATGGATTACACACACACGCCTAGCATCTCGATAATAACCCCATTTATCCGGGATCAGGCTTGTACAAAACGGGTGGTGCTTAGATTATACATCCATCAGTACTATCACATATTGATGTGACTGCAAACGAGATAGCATCATGAGTTAATTTTCGAATCATTTGGGTCGATTATCGATTCATGCGCTATAAAAGGAATTCGTATGACTTGAACTTTTCGAATCATTCATTAGATAGATGAGCTGAACTCAGGGCCTGGATGTCTAATGAAATAAAATATAGGCTGAGCTGAGACTCAGGGCCTGGAAATACATACAATGGATAGCTGAGCTGAAACTCAGGAACTGGGTGTCCAATTGTATCAGGAAGATGAGCTAAGCCTCACCTCGGATATTCGTGCGGCCACACGGACACCGATTCAGGGACTGATCAGTACAAAAGATAAACAATTATATTATAAAGATTCAGTCGGGTGTGATCCAATGGTTTCTCTTCCAACCCAATGCACCCTATTCAAGTGAATTTTATAATACTCTGATTCTAATAAAAATATTCTTTAAACGGGAATCTTATACAAGTCAAGTTGAATTTACTAGATAGTTTCGTCCTTTCCGAAACTTAAAAAGTCCAGGAAAGTATTTGAAACCAAAGGGAATTCCAAAAGCATCTATTTGGATAATGGTTTACAAGAATTTCCTGGTGTTATACATCGAAGATGGATGGTTCTAGGATCTAGGACATAAATCAAAATTTCCAAAAAGGCCCGGATTCCCGGAAAAATGGTTAACTCTGGAAATTTTCAAAAATTTTGGCAGAGTCTTCTTAGTATTTACTGATCCGAATATAATTCCAATTCAAGCAAACACAAATTATAAATCCGGGTATACCACTTCGGTAGAGCAACCCTCAACACCAGAACCATGCAATAAAATGAGTAAGGGTGTAGGAGCGTAAAAAGTGCTTCATAGACCAAGTCAAAAAGAATCAACAAAATACTCTACGCGAGCTACTCTACGCAAGCTACTCTATACGAGCTACTCTACACGAGCTGTTTTACGTGAGCTATTTTACGCGGAGGACAGGCTGTCAGATCGTGCATTTAATGCAAGTGATGATGATTCTGACATAATGATTTGCTGACAGCGTATAACACAGAATTCGAAGAGATTTGATTTACAAAGAAACCAATATTGTCGTTTAGTGTGTGAACAAGGTTACTTTACGCCCAAAAGATGGCTTCTTTTACGCATGAATACTATCTGAGCTTTTTACGCTCAGAGTTGACGTGAGCATAAAGTTTATTTGGGCTACTTTTTACGCTCAAGGCTATTTTATCAGCCACTTTATGCAAGAAGTATATTTTTGGGCTATTTTACGCCTAATTTACTACTTTACGCTGGAAGTGTATTTTGGGTCATTTTTACGCCTAATTGTTTCTAGCTACATGGGAACGTGGTTTGCCTACGTGGCTTTCATGCCACACTTCTCGAGAAATGTGTGTACGTGCTCTCCCCATTTTATTGAGATAGTGGGACACGTGTCACCGTACGTAGAGATCACAACTCTACATAGGACACGTGTCAACGTGCGTAGAGAGTGGTCTACATCGTGGGTGACATTTGCTAGCGTAAAAACTCGATTTTGTTGCTTTTTACGCACAAAGGGTTAAGTCTATAAATAGACTTATTTTTCACATAGACAGGATCGAGAGATCAACAGAGAGATATGAGAGGAGATTCTGAGAAAATTCATACTTCCAGAGTAATATTCCCAGAAGCATTTCTTCAACTCTTTCTCAAGAACAGGGTAAACCAAAGCAAGAAAGCATTCGACTGTGCCATCAGTGCCATTGTTCGATACCTTTCCGGTGACTTAGTTCTTCCGATTTTTCATCTTCTTCAAGCAGTTTTTCTTTATCATCATCGTATGGTCCAAGGAACAAAGTGATCGCTCTCAGATCAGACTTCCATAGCAATACTTCCCAGAATATTTATACTTTCTGTACTTTTTATAGTTTTCTTTCAAAAGCCAATTTTAGGCATTTTGTTAAGTGAAATAAAATGTCAACTCTGCTGGGGACGACCTTCTCCTCCGACGAGAAGACAATTGCTCAATATGATAATATGTCGATCGGATCGACAAAGAAGACTCTGGTTGTGCACTTCGACCAGACTGCCTACGAAGAAATGCTCCGAACCGGGGGTAGTACTCGCTGCTTCAATGTTCACAAATTGTGGAAGGTACGAAAAGTTTGGATTCCCAAGTCCAAAGCATCCTCGGATCTCCCTGCTGTCTCTGAAGGCAAAGGAATCCTTCCTACTCCGGTTGTGGAGGCTCCCGTCTGTGACGAGGCAGTCTCTACTCCGGTGATACGTCATGGGCGTAAAAATTAGTCTCCCGTTGGTAACGTGGAAGACTCATCAGTTTTACGCTATGAGCGTAAAAATCAATTTTTACGCTCTGAGCGTAAAAATCAGGCTTTACGCCCCGCGCGTAAAAATATGTCTCCCGTCTATGACGTGGTAGACTCCAAAGCATTACGCCCTGTGCGTAAAAATCACTCTCCCGTTTGTGACGTGGTAGACACTCAAAATTTATGCTCCACACTAAAGGAAAATCTCCCGTCTGTGACGCGGCAGATACTCATGTTTTGCGCTCTACGCGTAAAGGTAAATCTCCTGTCTATGACAGTGTAGATAAAATTCATAATGATGTTTTTACATCTAAAGTGAATTTACCTGCACGCATGCAGCATAAAAACATTATTGGTAAAACTTCGGTTCTTCACCAACAGCCTTCTTACACTGTTTTACGTAAGGTACCAAACCTACAAATTACGTGTAATGCTGATGGAGTTCTTTGTGCTAAAAAATCTCAGGATTTACGCACGCAACTTCAGGCACATAAAAATGTACAGTTTGGTTCTGCTAATACAGCCAGTAATCTTCTTTATACATAAGGGCTAAACGTTTTTCTACCCCAAATGTAATAAAGAAGACTACTCCTTCTGATTTACGCGAATTGCTAGTAGAAAAGCATAAAAATTGACAATCTCCTATGACACACCTCCAAAAAAATCATCATTGTGAGTGTCACCAGATTGTAATCAAATGTTGCTATTCGGCTTCTAAGCGGTCAGTTTTTGACCGATTAAGCTATAATGAGCCTCAGCAACAGGTTGATGACCAAGAACATGAGTTGTCATATGCGTCAATCAACAAGGCATCTAATACCAACAGAGGATGACGTCCAAGATGTAACTCGTCCCAGACTCATGGTCAACAATAGTTCAACAGACTTTTTGATTCCTTTGAAGGAGTATATCAGAATACTCGATCAAGAAGACAAAGACAGTTGCAGACTTCTGATTCCGAAGCTGGGGGTACTCAGTATTTTGAGTCAGAAACTGATAGTGTCGATTCATACCTCTATACCAATCCCTCTGTATCTTCAAGAGAGGTTGAATCTTATGCTATTGGAGATGAACCGGAGACGTCGTCTGTTAATACAGAACAACGTGTCTCTGCCGTTGAGCAATCATTAAAGGACATGCTTACTATGATGCAAAGCATACACCATATAATAATGACTCAGCAAGTTGCTCAACCGGCAGTAGTAGCTCCGGTACAGGTGGCAGCACAAACTCAAGATATTCAAGGGGTTGATATACCTTTGAATAATCAAGAGCCCGCTGTCAATCAAAATTCTGCATCTCCGGATCCTATCATTCCAGAAGATGTGCCACCTCCAGTGGGGGTTACGGTACATCCAACGACTATTCAATCGAATGTGCTTCCTCAAACTAGTGAAGCTATTCAAGAAGTACGGGAGCTCAAAGCACAGTTTGAAGTTTTGAAGCACAAGGATCAGCTCCAGAGGTTAGGGATTAAGCAACCTTATCCTCCTCATTGGAATGATGTACCCTTTCCTCCGAAATTCAAGCCACAATCAATGGTATTATTTGCTCCTAGTCAATACATCAATTACTTTGATATTATGACGGTACATCTACAAAAGAATGATGCTCTTCTCACTCGAGTTTTCATCGGGTGTCTAACGGGTTCAGCCGATGATTGGTATCGCAGTCTACCCGACAATTGCATTTCGTCTTTTGACGAATTCAAAGCAATGTTTCTTTCTCGCTTCTATGAAGAAGGCATGGACATGAACATGTCATCCTTAATAGAAATCAAACAAAAGGAGAAAGAAAATACTCGGACGTTCATTGAACATTTCCGATAGGCAACTTTGAAGATGCCTCCTGGTATGCCAGATTCAGCGTTAATTGATATATGCAAGATGAATCTGTGACCATCCATTGTTGTCTTTACGGGTTCCCAATTTACAGATTGGGCTTCGTTTATTATAGCAGCAGTTTCTGCCGAGACCAATGGTAGGTTGGCTCGTGAACACGAAATGATCTTTGCCTCAGAAGACAAAGGAAAGAAAGGCTCTTCTGGTAATAATTCCGACAATCGTAATGGAAAAGGAAAGGAAACCCTTGTGGTTAATCTTTCAAAACCCAAAACGACGCCGAATAACTAGGAGTCTTCTAAGCCAAAATAAGAATAGTCTTTTGATGACAGTGATATCCCAGGGATATTCTAATGTCTGGTAAAGAGTGGCAAACTCCAAATTCCAGAGCCGAAGAGGCCTAATGAGATGAATCTGACCGACAATCCCAAATATTATATCTATCACGGATACATAAATCATCCTACTAAGGCTTGTTATGTCCTGAAAAAGAAAATCCAGGAGCTGATAAATGCCAATGCCATCGCTTTAACTAACGATGAGCATACAGTCACAACCAATATGGTTTCTCTTTAATTCGAAGGATTTCCTCCACAACAAGTCCCAGATGGGATTGTCCCAATTCCAAAGGCGACGATGAAGATTGTAAATATCCCACCTGCCAGAGAGCAAAATGAAGGACTTTTGCCTCTTACATTGAAATCTGATGAAATCATATGGGTACATCCTGATTTAGTACATGAAATGGAGAATGAAGGTAAAATTTCAAAATCCAAGAAAGGTAAAAAAAGTTAAAACCTGCAATATGATTTCTCATGTTTTAACCCCCAATCATGATGATTTGGATCATTTATGGGGTGGCATTCCTTTAGAGAATAGACTGAGGGGTTTAAATATATGCCCTCCAAGTTTGGTCCCTCCTACCAAGCTCAAACTTACTCATCAACAGTAGTTAGCTATGAATAGTGTCCCTTTATACAGGGCTCAACAAGTCTTTGCTGCTTATGAGAAAGCTCCTACAGGGATTTTTCCTCTTGTCCCTAATACTCCTTCTCCTATGACTACAGAGGTCTCTATTCCTCCTTCACCTGTGATTACAGAGCTCTCTGCTTCTTCTTCCTCTGTTGAACCATTTATTAAAAGTCCGCTGCCCATTCACTTGTACAGTCAACAATCAGTCCATCTCATGAAAAAGAAGGGCTATGATTTTCAAAAGGCAGAAGGTTTGAATTATGATAAAGGAATACGACTTCCTTTACAACTTCAAAGTCAAAAATCCACTCTCGAATTGGGTTTTAAGGTTCCTCATAAAAATTCTCATAAGAAGAAGGCTAAGGAAAAGAAGACTAAATCCTGCAATATGGTACATCCTTCTCCCGAGTCGAAAGAAGAAACCTTCGCTGGTACGAGATCTGGAAAAGAGTACCACAAAGATTATGAGGGATCTTCTAAAGAAGCAGAGGGTGTAGTTGAAAAGATACCAGCTCAACCATCTCCTATTCCTACTAAACCATCAATGGTTGAAAAGGGGAAACAGAAAGCAGTACGTTTTAACGTTTCATTGAAATCTGCTTCAAATCAAAGGGCGATGATGAAGCCCTACAAATTTGATATTCAAGCCCAGTTAGCCAATACTCCGGCTAGACTCTCTATATTTGAGCTACTTCGTCTTTCTAAAGAAAGCAGGGAGACTTTGAGTGAAGCTTTGCTGCAAGCAGACTCATGCTTAGCTCAACTCAAGAGTCCTGACAATACACCAGTGTCATGTCCACAATGTTATAGCGTGATGGAGGCAATTCCTAACATTATCTTTACACAAGAAGATATGCTGTTGAAGCATAATAAACACGACAGGCCTTTGTGCTACACTGGGTATATTGAATCCACGAAAATTGACAGGATTTATATTGATCCTGGGTCTTCTATTAGCATTATTCTTCAGAGTATGCTAAGACCTTTGAGGATTCCTACTAGTGATTTGACTTACACTAGTACCACAATAGTTGGTTTCAACTCTGGCAAGAGTAAACCACTGAGGAAGATTCATCTGAAGATTCAGATTGGTGATCTGCGAACTATGGCGACCTTCTATGTTATCAACTCAGACGTATCCTACAACATCCTTCTTGGAAGACCATGGATACATGAGCATAACATTGTGCCTTCGATTTTTCATCAATGCTTCAAGTACGTGGATTCCCAAGGGATTGTGAAGACAAAATTCGCCGATATCAACCCTTTTTAAGGGTGTTGAAGCTTATTTTTCGGATTCAATCCTCTACAAACAAGAGCATGTAAAGGAGATATCAGATATAGCTGAAGATCGATCACCTGCTGAAGGTCAATCTGTCAATAAAGATCCTTCGGAAGAGCAACCCTTGAAGATCAAAGTCAAAGGTCGAATCCAACTCCAACCTGTCAATGATCAACCTCTGGTGATCAAGGTCAAAGGAAGAACTCGAGCTTCATCTGAGGAATCAGTGAGTATTCCTGCCAAGAGCCAAGTTCAACCTCCTATGATCAAAGTCAAGGGATGTACTTCTCGTACAAATGATC
The DNA here is from genome assembly GCA_029216955.1 of Iris pallida. Taxonomy (NCBI): domain Eukaryota; kingdom Viridiplantae; phylum Streptophyta; class Magnoliopsida; order Asparagales; family Iridaceae; genus Iris; species Iris pallida. The sequence goes on along the minus strand of JANAVB010013397.1, from coordinate 23,528,006 downwards.
CAGAACCACCACTGATCATCAACCTTGGCAAGTCTACACAGAAAATGGATGACGGTCCGTTAATGATCAATCCGAAGCATAGCAGTCAAATTGTAAATGATGTAAATATTGATCATTCTGTACTTTCTAATATCAATAAAGATTTTCTTTTTGAGTATATGGCTGTCAAATTTGTTGAAAGAATGACTTTATCTTCTGATGATCAAAGTCATCAATATAAAGATGACCCAGATACAGAGAAAACTTTATACCTTGACCATAAAGAAAATTCTTTTCCTCCTCATGTCGATGTAGGACCTTATGCTCAAAAGTTCCTAAGATCTTCTCCCTATCTTCTTCTTGTAGCTGCTTCATCACAAGCTTGTGTAACTTATAGACGTCACGAAGAATCCTGTTTTGTGGTTCCATCTAATAAGAAAAATAAGCACCAAATTGTGTTTGGTCTGGCTAGAAATATCCCTGTTGCTCAGACAGATGATCTTAGAGATAAAGATAAAAGAAGAATCTGAATTGACAAATATAGTCAACAATCTCTCAAGATTATTCAAAATATGGGATATGATTTGAAGACTATACCGGGTCTTAATCAAGGTAAGGGTAGACGATTACAATTATGTGGTGATCCGTTTTACCAGAAAACTCGTCATGGGTTGGGATATGATCCGTCCTACATGTTAAATGATGATATACAAGAAGAATTTTCTCCTAGTTCTTCACAATCTGCAGATTCGAAAGAAATCCAATTCATCGAATCTGATATATCCCACTCCTCATATTCTAGAGGAGACTATTATGATGAATCTGAGTGTGTATTCTCGGTCAATATGGTTCAAACTGATGGTGAATCTGAGCCATTTGAAAATGACCCTTGGGCCCAACAGATGGACACTCAGTGGGGGCTTGGTTTTGAACAGCGACAACCACCTACAGAGGATGAAATTATCCAGATTGATGTTGGAGATGGAACTACATCCAAGCCAATATTCATCAGCAAAAACCTCTCCGATGATGAAAAAGAAGAGCTGATAAAACAGATTAAAGAATATATTGATATCTTTGCATGGAGTTATGAGGATATGCTGGGTTTAGATCCTAAAGTTGCTACTCATAAACTCAATATTCTTCCTAATGCTAAGCCTGTAAAACAACAGCAACGGCGTTTTCGACCAGACATGATGGATGCAATCGAAGCAGAAGTTAAAAAGCTGATTACATGTGGCTTTGTTCGTGAAGAACAACACCCAGACTGGGTTGCCAACATTGTTCCTGTTATGAAGAAGAACGAAAAAGTTCGAGTTTGTATAGATTTTCGAGATCTTAATGCGGCTTGTCCAAAGGATGAATTTCTACTTCCAATTACTGATGTCATGATAGACAATACATGCGATTTTGAACGCATGTCTTTCATGGACGGATTTTCAGGATACAATCAAATTAAGATGCATCCAGGAGATAAAAAGCATACTGCTTTTCGTACACTTCTCGGAGTTTATTGCTATACGGTTATGCCATTTGGTCTAAAAAATGCCGGTGCCACGTATCAACGGGCTATGAGCAACATCTTTTAAGAACATCTACGGAAGACAGTTGAATGTTACGTAGATGACATTGCTGTCAAAAGTCGATCAAAGGATGATCACATTCAAAACTTGAAGACAGTATTTGAGTTGATGCGTCAACATCAACTGAAGATGAATCCCACTAAGTCTTTCTTAGGGGTGTCCAGTGGCAAGTTTTTGGGATTTGTCATCACTTCCCAGGGTATCCATGTTGATCCTGATAAAATCAAAGCTATTCTTGAAATACGTCCTCCACGTAATTTAAAAGAACTCCGCGGCTTCCAGGGTCGCATTGCTTATATCAGAAGATTTATATACAATCTCTCTAGGAGATGTCAACCTTTCTCCTGTCTATTAAAGAAAGGTGTATCATTTGTTTGGGATGAAGTATATCAGAAAGCTTTCAATGACATCAAGTAATACCTTACAAATCTGCCTGTTTTGGTACCCCAGTGGTAGGGAGACCATTTTTACTATATGTTCGAGCCTTGGATCATTCACTTGGTGCTCTTCTTGCATAAAAAAATAATATAGGTCATGAACAGGCAATTTATTATCTTAGCCGAATGATGGTCGGAGCTGAATACAGGTATACTCTTGTAGAAAAGGAATGTCTGGCCTTGGTTTTTGTTGTTCAAAAGACAAGACAGTATGTGTCAGGACAGACTATCCATGTCATCTCCAAGATAAATCCTATTCGGGTATTGATGAGAAAACCAAGCATTCTTAACTCCAGGTTAGCCACCTGGGCGATGTTGCTCACTCCTTATGATATGGTCTATGTACCTCAAAAATTAGTGAAGGGTCAAGCATTAGCTGATTTCTTAGCAGCTCACCCTATACCTGAAACATCGAAGTTATATGAGGATATTCCAGATGAAGTTGTGGATTGCAACATGACTTTAAAGGATGACATTTAGCAATTATACTTTGATGGAGCATCACGAGTTGGACCTAAAGGCAATATCATCTCCGGAGTAGGAATCATTTTGGTTTCTCCAGACAAAATGGTCATATACCGTGCTTATTCTCTCAATGAGCCATGCTCCAACAATATCGCAGAATATAATGCTCTGCTGATTGGTCTCCAAGTAGCAAAACAATTGGACATCGAGTTCCTGGAAGCTTATAGAGATTCTCAACTGATTGTTAATCAGGTTAGAGGAACGTATGAAGTCAGAAATCTTGACCTCATCCCTTATCATCAAGTGGTAATTAAATTGGTCCTTTCATTCAAAGGATTCTTCATCAAATTTGTACCACATTCTCAAAATTTGGAAGCTGATGCTCTTGCTAGTTTAGCGGCAGATTTAGCTGTTCCAATTCGAAGACAAAATACCATCACTTTGTTGGATTGAGACTTATTTTGTGTCAAGAATAATCTTCATATTGAACAGAGTTATACTACAGAATCAAGTTCCCAGCATAGAGCTTGGAGAAATCCATTCATTGATTATGCAGTTTATGGGATTTTACCTGAAGATCTAAAAGAAGCTGCATCAATTAAAAGACGATCATTTCGATTCTATTATAATTTTTCTTTACATATGTTATATCGTCATTCTTATGACAGACTTTTGCTGTGTTGTCTCTCTGAGAGTGAAGCTAAGCAAATACTCCACGAAGATCATGATGGTATTTGTGGTGCGCATCAACCTGGTCCAAAATTACAGGACCGTATTCGAAAAATGGAATATTATTGACCATCTATGATAGCAGATGCTGTAGATTATGCCAGACGGTGTAAAGCATGTCAGATTCATGCTGATTTTATTCATCAACCGTCTGAACTCCTACATCCTACAGCAGCTTCTTGGCCCTTCGAAGCTTGGGGCATGGATATTATTGGTCCGATTAACCCTCCTTCTGTCAAGGGACATCGGTTTATACTGGCTATAACCGATTACTTTTCTAAATGGGCAGAAGCAGTTCCCTCTGTTGAAGTAAAAACGTCTAATGTGGTTAGTTTCATCAAACACCATGTCATTTATCGTTTTGGGATTCCCCGACAGATAATTCATGACAATGGACCACAATTTGCCAGTCAGGCATTTTATCGGTTCTGTGATAAGAATCGGATCCAAAACCTGGCTTCTACGGCTTATAATCCAGCTGCTAATGGTTTGGCCGAAGCCTTCAACAAAAAAATCATCAAACTTCTCAAAAGGTTTGTCTCTTCTAATAAACGTGATTGGAATGAAAAACTTGGAGAATGTTTATGGGCTTACTGAACGATAGTCCGAACTCCTACTGGTTTTACACCATTTTTATTGGTTTACGGATGTGAGGCGGTTCTTCCACTGGAAATCCAGATTCCATCTCTTCGAATAGCCATTGCTAATGAGCTAACTACAGAGAATAATGATCTCTTACGACTTCAAGAACTTGAAGGATTGGACGAGAAGCGTCTTCAAGCGCAACAGCACATTGAGCTATATCAAGCCCGTATATCTCGAACTTTCAATCGTAAAGTTAAAGAAAGGGTATTCAAAGTCGGTGAGCTAGTTCTAGCTGTTCGAAGACCGATGGTGATGACTCATAAGAGCAAAAGGGAATTTCAAGCAAAATAGGAAGGCCCTTATATTATCGAGACAGTTTTCTCCAACGGTGCCTATAGGTTGTCCAAACCTAATGGAGATTTGCTCATGATATCGATCAATGGCAAATTCTTGAAGAAATATTATGTTTAAATTTCTTCTTTATTCCCCAGCTACTAATGTTTGGTAAAGCTGATTACTTGTGTCCTTGAAGAGAATTTTGATCTTCTGTTTTACCAATTAATTTAAAAAAAAGGGGGATTTATTATTTATCATGTCCTCACGACCTCTGAATAAATATTAAATCTACTTCTTTTCCTATCTATCATGTCCATTTGACCTCTGAATAGATATTAATCTATTTTTCTTTGAGTTGTTATGATCGATCACGTTCATATTACCTCTGATGGTATCGTATACTTTAAACAGAAAATAAGATTTCAATATCTATCATGTCCATATTACCTCTGGATAGATACAATTTATCGCGCTTAGAAAGTTTGTCATGTCCATATTACCTCTGATAAGTTTTTTTTATCTCATACCTATTGTATAATAAATGATAGGGTCACAAAACAAAATATTTCATTCATATCTTTAAAATATTACAGAATGAAATAAACAGAAGAATAAAGAATTCTTTATTGATGAACAAAAAAAAGATTACAAAAGCTCTCTATTTTTCTAAGGCAGGGCAGAGATATCTTGAAGTAATTTTTGTAGCTCCGCTAGACGTTTATCACGAGAGCTCAATACTTTCTTGGTAGCTTCAGAGCGTCGAGCTTCAGGAGTACAGATGTGAGAAAGTCCAACAAAAGTAACTATAAGCTTGTCCTTGGCTTCATCAAGGGTCTTGATGGTAGATTCAGCTCCGAAGTCCTGTTCTTCCAAGATTGAGCTCTGAGTTAAGTGCTGGTCACGGGCCATGATCATCTGCTCCTTCTCTGCCTTCAAGCGAGCCAGCTCAGCCTCGACTTCGCGAATTCCATCATTTTGTTGATGAATTCTTACATTCGAAGTTTCATAGGCTTTTCTATGGCTATCCAGCTCAGGCTTTACTCCAGCTAAAAAATCTTTCTCTTCGGTAACTTTTATGCTATATTCATGGAGGGCTTCATTGAATCTCGTCTCCCGAGTGAGATAGTCGGCAGATAAAGCTTCATACTATTCTTGGATGAGACTTTCAACAGTTTCACTTGACAGCTTAAGATATTCTCTGATGGGCTGTTCAAGTCCCTCCACGATTTTCTCTAATGCTGCTGCTCTCGCCGCATTATTGAACATGGCGACATTTCTGATGGTAAGAGCGATCGTCGCCTTCAAGCTCTCATAATTGAGGCCCTTATTCAGGACCATTTTGATTAGAGCCGCGAAAGTCTTGTAAAAGGTTTCAGTATGAATCTCAACTAAGAAATTCATTTCTACACTTGAACTTGGCGTTGCGGCGATATCTACCAAGTCTCTTCTCTGAAGACTAGGAGCAGATGCTGATGCTTTGATAGCAGGCGGAGATAAAGCCATTGTTGTTACTGCTACCATATCCAACTGGTTCCTAGGAGCTTCAGGAACATGGTCCTCAACAGTTGTTGCTCCAGCCGTCTCTGGAGCTGAAACTACTAGAGTTTCGGTGGCGGTGATAGGTGCGGATGGAATGATATTTGTGGCAGCTGACTCAGGTTCCAGCATTGTCTCTTCAGAAACCTGTACTGGATCAGTAGTAATAGCAGAGGATGCTGTTATTCCTTCTCCAGCTTCAGTTGATGACTTAAGTATGCCTTCATCACCTTCCTCAGCTACTGGCCATGCAGGTTCTTCGAGTATTTCAGTTGTAATAAATTCTTCTACAACTGAGTCTTCATTAAAATCTAACTCTTCCTCAGCAGCCTTTTCATCATCTACAGTAATTTTTACTGTATTTTCTTCTTTATCTTTGCCCTCGGCAGGAGGAAGATCTTCTGGCTGAGCCTGTACTTCTGGCTCTTGTTGCACCTCCATAGAAGGAGGACATTCTTCTTGAGTCTCTTCTTCGGGCTCTCGTAGCACTTCTTCTTCAGCATCTTCTTCTTCTGAAGAAGAAGCCTCCTCCTCAGATTTCTCATTTTCTTCATAAATATCTTCTTAATGAGGAGGAGCAACAAGCTTTGGAGCAATGATAGCACCTATAAAAATTAAACAAAATAAGTTAATATGCAAAAAATCATAAGTTTTATATGGATTTTGTGTAAATTATATTTACCTGGAGTATGTGTGGGGTGTGCTAAGTACGTGTCATAATCCCCATCCCAGTCTTCATCATCGAAATTGATAGCTGGCTCATCTGATGGGATAAGCACTGAATCAACAGTATGTACTGGGGCGACGTCTTCAACAACTTGTGCCTTTTGTGGCAAAGTTAAATGAAGCGATGAACTGAGATGTCCCGGGGATAAGACTACCGCAGGTGCTGCTGCTGAAGATCCTTCTCCAGGGTGAACTGAAGAAGATGCAACATGCTGCGGCTCATCCACCTGAGTGTTACTCTCAGGGGTAGTGGCTCTTGATCTGGAAGGTCTTTTAGTAGTAGCCTTCTCCTTCTTCTTCTCGGGGGTTTTCTCTGGAAGAGTGACGGCTGCACTATGCTTCCATTTACGAGACTTACCAATAATAATAGGTTCTGCAGCCTTTTCCCCGACTCCCGTAGGGATAACTTCCAGATATTGATCTGAAAGGACAGTGTCATCTGGGATGTCTGATGGTACTCTGATGGGCTCCTCAATATTTCCTTTCTTAGGCCATCTCAGACTACCTCTCACGTTATAGCCATGAGCGAAGGAACGGATGTAAGCATAAAAATGAGTATACGTAGTTCGGTGGTGCTGGTAGCGGTTGATATTTTGAATTTGGCACCAGTACAAGAAGTACTAAAATACCTCCATCCTTTTGCACCATCAAGCAGTTTCCCATAGTGACGAAAACTGGTAGAGGGGTTACCAACATGAAGTTGGTCATACCCAAATTGGCGAGCAAACCTACTAGGTAGATATGGTTCGAACGCATAATTACCTTCATTTATGTACATCAAGTGGGAGGGTCTGATGCACTGTAACCATCTGAAGACTGATGGTGACAATAAAGTTCCTCCGTCAACTTCATCTTCGTATTGAACGCCGAAGCAATCGGCTAGAACTTGTGGCCGGGTACAGAAGAAATTACAACTATAAGAATAATTCAAGACTGTTCTAGTATATGCCACTGTCGTGGCATTCCAAGTAGCTTTGCTGAATTTTTAGAGGAAGACCTTCGCATCATCTCCCGGGCCTGGTGGCAATAGATTGCAGTTGTGATGCAACAACCAGCCCATCAAGTAAGTATAGGGCATTTCTACCCTGGGGAATACGTTCCGATGAGGATCGTTGTTGATTAGCTCCTCACCATAGGTCCTCAGACCTGGGTTTATTCGGCACACCATTGCCGAGAGCAGGTTGATTCTGGTTTAAACACCAAACGTACCGCTGGCCAAAGCACGTTTCGGTGGATCCTATCAACTATACCAGTCCCTGGTACAACCCATCTTCTCAACCACAAAGAAAGGAAGCCTGCCAGCAAAGCTTTCCTGGAGATCTTCTGGCTACCATAACTGAGAAAGCTCAAGGCTTCAGTTCCAGCAGAGAACTCTCCAGTCTTGGTGGACAAATATTTGTTTGGAAATTTGTAACTGATTATCATATCCCGTATTTTGTCAGCAGGGATTGTTGAACCAGTATTGATAGTTGGAGCTTTGTTCTCCTGGAATCTCTCTTTATCATCTTTGGATATTTTATCCTTATGTAAAAAAAGGTATGTCGTCCATTTGTTGATGTATGCTAGATGAGACCCACTTTCATGCATAGTAGTACAGATCATGTAGTGGCACATCAATTCTTCATATACCTCAACCAACTGAGGGTTTTTCTCCCTGATTTCAGCAAGTTCCCGGTTGGAGGGAATATATTCTTCATATGGGACTTCCCCCATTGGCAGCTTTGAGATGAATTGCATCTCATGGAGTGCGAGACACATTTCACCACTTGGGGTCGCAAAAGTTCCAGTTGAACTTATGTATATCTCCATCAGGGCCATGAACAAGTTACTGTTCGGTGGTATGCCCTGACTAGTTGAGGCCACTGCTTCATACAGGCCGATGTCTTTCATCTCTGTCTGAAAATTCTTCATCATCCAAATGCTAATCTGGATCCAGTTCTGGTTAAATGGAGTTAACCATCCTGGTAGCCTAGGGTTTGTTTGGGGATACAATACCGCAGCCCTTATGAACTTATTGACGAACATCTGGGTCTGCACTGGTTGGATTAAGGCCGAATCTTTACTCGGAGTAAAACCTGGCAAGAGACCAGAGAATGGAACGACGCCACCATTGGGAATACTGACATAATACTCCATATCATTGGCATTTTTCCTCTTGAATATGATTCTACCCGGCCTTCCATAACTATTAGGAGTCAGATTCCACAACATCTGTCGAGGATGGGTAGCATGATTGAATGCGGACAAGGGATAATCTCTATCCATATCGGGGAGATACATCGCTCTATCTCTAGACTTGAATACCCAAGACTCCTTCTTGGGATGTGTTTGCGACTTGCAGTCTATTGCATCCCCAAACAAGAAAGCTGGTTTTGCAAATTGTTGGCCATCCAGTGAGGTCAACAGTTCTCCATTAATCATAGATAGCAGCATTCTATCCCCTTGGGCAGCTATCAACTGTGCTCTCTCTACGGAGTACTCCGGATTCGCTTGGGGAAACTCTACATGAGACAGGTTCTCCAAATAATTCGAGCCCACCATACCAACTGAGGAACCAAAAACTTCTGCGAGTGGGTGAGCTTGCAAGTCCACTGCAAAAAGAAAAAGAAAAATCAAGTTAGTGAAAATCTAATTTGAAAATTTTTAACCTAGGTTTTAAAGACTTTGATTATGTAAACTTTACGCTTGTTGAAGTTGATAAAAAGTTTTAAAAGTGTAAAAAAGTCTTTGAGTTACACAAAGTCTTTCATTTATGAAATTTTACGCTGGCATGTGTTGACATGAGCGTATTTTAAAATTTTATGCTGGCATATATTTATGTGAGCGTATTTTAAATTTTACGCTGGCACATGTTTATGTGAGCATATTTTAGATTTTTATGCTGGCATGTGTTGACATGAGCATATTTTAAAATTTTATGCTGGCACATGTTTATGTGAGCGTATTTTAGATTTTACGCTGGCATGTGTTGACATGAACGTATTTCAGATTTTACGCTGACATGTGTTGACATGAGCGTATTTTAAACTTTACACTGGCATGTGCAGACATGAGCGTAAATCATATTTTACGCTGGCACGTATAGACGTGGGCGTATTTTCTGAACTTTACACTCACATGTATAAACGTAGGCGTATTTTGTTGTTTTAGTTTTTACGCTAACACATACGACGTGGGCGTGAAAACTGAAGGTTTGGGGTCTCTTCTTCTTCTCCGGCGAACTCAAAGCCGAGATCAAATAGGGTTTTACCCTTCATTGCTGGAGCCACGTCAGGTTTGCTCTGTTGGTGCGTCTCCGATGATGGGGCAGGGGTTTTTGCGCGACCGGTCGAAGATGAATCTACGGCAGGCTTCTTACCCTTGTTGCCGGCGGCGGATGACTTCTTAGGGGCCATCGGATTAAAGCAAGAGTAGAAGGAAGAAGAAGAGTGAGAAGAGATCAAAATTTCGAAAGACAAAGTAAAGTTCTCTCTCTAACAGTTGAACTCTATTTATAGAGAATTTCAAATCGGTTCAAATTCCCAGATTTTACGCTGACTGTTGGATATCCCAACTTTTACGCGGAGCGGATGACAGTTGGATATCCCGAACTCTACGCTGACTGGTGAAATCCCGAATTTTACGCTTCTGTTCAAAGTATTTCAAATTTTGAAAATATTTGAAAACTTTGAAGGGGGTCTTGTAGGAGCGTAAAAAGTACTTCATAGACCAAGTCAAAAAGAATCAACAAAATACTCTACGCAAGCTACTCTACGCGAGCTACTCTACGCGAGCTGTTTTACGCGAGCTATTTTACGCTGGGGACAGGCTGTCAGATCGTGCATTTAATGCAAGTGATGATGATTCTGACATAATGATTTGCTGACAGCGTATAACACAGAATTCGAAGAGATTTGATTTACACAGAAACCAACATTGTCATTTAGTGTGTGGACAGGGTTACTTTACACTCAAAAGATAGCTTCTTTTACGCATGAATACTATCTGAGCTTTTTACGCTCAGAGTTGACATGAGCATAAAGTTTATTTGGGCTACTTTTTACGCTCAAGGCTATTTTATCAGCCACTTTACGCGAGAAGTCTATTTTTGGGCTATTTTACGCCTAGTTTACTACATTACGCTGGAAGTGTATTTTGGGTCATTTTTACGCCTGATTATTTCTGGCTACATGGGAACGTGGTTTGCCTACGTGGCTTTCATGCCACACTTCTCGAGGAATGTGTGTACGTGCTCTCCCCATTTTATTGAGATAGTGGGACACGTATCACCGTGCGTAGAGATCACAACTCTACATAGGACACGTGTCAACGTGCGTAGAGAGTGGTCTACATCGTGGGTGACATTTGCTAGCATAAAAATTTGATTTTGTTGCTTTTTACGCACAAAGGGTTAAGTCTATAAATAGACTTATTTTTCACATAGACAGGATCGAGAGATCAACAGAGAGATTGGAGAGGAGATTCTGAGAAAATTTCTACTTCCAGAGTAATATTCCCAGAAGCATTTCTTCAACTCTTTTTCAAGAACAGGGTGAAGCAAAGCAAGAAAGCATTCGACTGTGCCATCAGTGCCATTGTTCGATACCTTTCCGGTAACTTAGTTCTTCCGATTGTTCATCTTCTTCAAGCAGTTTTTCTTCATCATCATCGTATGGTCCAAGGAACAAAGTGATCGCTCTCAGATCAGACTTCCATAGCAATACTTCCCAGAATATTTGTACTTTCTGTACTTTTTTATAGTTTTCTTTCAAAAGCCAATTTTACGCATTTTGTTAAGTGAAACAAAGGGATGTCACATAGATTTGCATAAAGGAAAATACGATTAGTTCTAAAGACAATAAAAGAATTGTAAAGTAAAAGAGGTATACATGCTACGTAAAATGTTACATAAAATATAAATGGATATAGATTGCGACAACATTCCCAAAGGAGCCTAGTTTATGGTGCAAAAGTATTTCTTAAGATATATACATATCCGGGTGGTCCGAAAATGATTTTCTTAGTAAGTAAAACTTTATGATAGCTATATTTAAGTATATTTGAATATTTAGACAACATTAAAATATAATTAAAATCAAACAAAATTTATTGATTTGTATTTTAAAGTTATTTTAAGAACAATTTTTGAGAATAAGAAATTTCGGGTTCCAGGTGTAGTTCCTTAAAAAAATACCGAAACGTATACTATTAGTACACATAATATAATATAAAAACGTAAAGTTATGAATGTGCACATACACATGTACATCTCTATGTATCTAGTGTGAGGGTCTCACCATTTCTAACTTTTGTGTGTGTGTGTGTGTGTATATATATATATATATATATATATATATATATATATATATATATATTTTAAGAACATTTTTTGAGAATAAGAAATTTTGGGTTCCAGGTGTAGTTCCTTAAAAAAAATTACCGAAACGTATACTATTAGTACACATAATATAATATAAAAACGTAAAGTTATGAATGTGCACATACACATGTACATCTCTATGTATCTAGTGTGAGGGTCTCACCATTTCTAACTTGTGGGTGTGTGTGTGTGTGTGTGTGTGTGTGTGTGTGTATATATCACAGTAATAGAGATTTGTACAATTGATGGCTAATACGAGAACATCCTAACATTGGCTTGATAGCATTTAGCAAGCTATAAAACATCATCTTAGTTAAATTAACGTATATGGACTACCATCCTCATGTACGTACGTTAGCATGCGTAAACAAGAAGGCAAAAGATACAATCTACTTATACTTTAAAGAAATGTAATGCGGGAGAGTAACCCATACTCTACTTAGCAAATATACATGTATCAAGAAATATTAGGAAATGAAACCAATCTCACAATTATCCATATGTGAAAATGTTCCATCTCAAGACTTATGATAATTATGTAAAAGATAACCTATTAACATATTAATTTCTGTCCAAAAATTAATAATGAAAGAAAATTTATTTATGGACAAGGAAACATGAGAATGATAGTGTGGAGAGCTTGCCTTAGGTTTTTTGATGCTCCTTAAGAGAAAATTCTCTCCTAAGATCCAATTCAGGACCTTCCTACACAAAATTGAGATTTGATTAATAAACAAAAAATGAATTGAAGGAAAAAGGAAAAAAGAAGAAGAAGGAGAATTCCACAAATGGAAGATGGAGAGGAAGAGAAGGAGAGAAGGGAGACGAGGTCAGGGGGGTCGGCAGCCAGCGGCGGCGGCGACAGCAGCAGCCGCCCGCAGCAGCAGCAAACACAGTGGCAGCAACAGCAAATGCAGCGACCGCAGCAGTAAACAAAAAAGGGCGATTTTAGGAGGAGGAGGAGAAAAAAGAGAAAGAAGAAGAAAAAGTCACCTGGTAATCAAAAGGGAAGAATAAACTTTTTTCTTCTTCCTCTTCATTCATATAAATGACAAGGCAAGAAAATAACTAGAATGCCCTTTGGGCTTAGTCATGAGAGGGGAACGACACACGGCCCCTCTCTCATGCATGAATGTCACTTGGATGGGGCATCATGATGCAAAATTGTAATTTGCATGAGGACCAAAGTGAAAAGAAGAATTGATTTAAAGAAAAGTATAAAAATAAGAAATTTTAAGGGTGAGAATAATTAAATAAAACATAAATAAATAGGCTATGACACCTAAACAGAAGATCTAAGTACAAATTGATTCTGGAGAAGTGTGATGATGGAGATCGAAAGCTGCAGTAGTTCCTTTACTCCTTTGACGATCTGACGACGAGACGAAAGAAAATTACAAGTCTTCTACTCAGCACCAAGGTGGACGGTAATTCAGCTGTCTGAAGTTTAAGTTAGCTCTCTGGATGTTGGAGGGCTTGAAATGAATGAAGGCTCTTTCTATCGGTGCTTGAAAACTCCATCGATGCGGGTATATGCATTGCACGCATAGATTTTGGTGCACATAAGTGATGTGCGCATGGTTCTTGAATAATAAGGTTGCAATTGTGCGCATATAGCATAGCTAACTGCCACATGGCCGTGGTTAAGATAGGGTGGTTGCTGAGATCTTAGAAAATTGACACCCGTCATAGGCATGACTGAGTCACTTGACACGTGGCGCATGCTGATGACTCGATGATCTCGTTCTGTTGGAGTAGAAAGATCACGTTGTGCTGTCGATTCTGTACATGAGATGGACTTAGCACATAGCTTTAGGGGCACATAGCAAGTCTGGGCACATGGATTCGGGGTGCATGTAAATATTTATCCTTGTCAGCCACGTGACATGGCACAGCTGTAACCGATAATGACTAATTATTATGCTGACATAAGCACTGACGTCTGCCACCATATAACGCCTGAGTCCAAAAATACGTTGGGCTAAGAATTTGTATACATGCTAGCTACGTATCGAGTGGACTCCAGTCCAGCTCGAATACGTATAAGTTGCCTTGATTTTCTAAGTCTATATATCAATCGACTATAAATATATCTATCTCAATCCATAAGATAAGTAACATCAAGAATGAACATGATATGTCATGGTCTGCAACCCAATAACATATATGTTCGATTAGACCCGAAGAATAATATTGGTCTACAAAACAAGACTAATAGCAGAATAGAAATAATAAATAAATATAAAAGCATAATAAAATACCTGAGCCAGATACAACAATACCTCTATGATCAGCAGACTATCTCTGCATGACCAACTATCTGGAGAGATCACCAGGTCCTCAGGGGACATATCAAGGTACATAAAATATGACAATGTAATAGTAAAGAGAATATCTATAAAACGAAGGGTAACTACCATAACCACTAAGTGCAATATGCAATTGTGCACAATCCTAATACCAAGCCCAACCGTACTGGCAATCACCCATGGCACCGTGCTATGATACCGATGGGCGAATGAGTAAATAAAGCCACAGCTCTGCTGCAGAGACCATAACCACGAGTAAAATTACCAAGACTGAAATATAAAAGCATGATCATGAGTCTAGACGTCCAAAAATTTCAATAGAGTCCTTCCCTCCCCCATGCTCTAAAACTATCCAGTCAAGTCACGTATTAGTCATTTACCAGCGAAAAGTCACGCGAGCTAGTACTACATGCTATCACAAAGTCCAAAGTCACGAATATCTCATGCCAGACTCCGTATCATATCATCATCATCCATCATGTCAGTATCCTGTGGTCCATTGTGTCAATGAACATGATATAATACACATAATGCCTAATGTCGATATACAATGTCAATAAAATGACATTGTCACCTGAATATGATACAGATAATGAATGAGAATAATGAAACAATAAAAAAGAAAAAGACAGTAAACTGTAACATTGATAAGGTACACTTGCCTGCAACTTTCAACTATGAGTACGACGTTTCAGCTCCAAGGTCCTCGCTACCTCCTTCGCGTATGCCTATAATAAATATTCTACTATTAATAATACACTAATAAATTACTATATATGGACTTACCATATATAGACCTCAATAATATGTTTATACGAAAACTAGTCATATTGACTACTCTACTCAATATAACATATGTAGCATAAAATCTACCTATAAAAGTAAATATTATTAACATAAAAGTATCACTTTTAATTATGAAAAATATTTATAAATATTCTATAATAATAATTAATATATTTTATTTAATAGAAAAATTATGGAGAGATCACTAGGTTTTTAGGGGATATAACAAGGTACATAATATACATGCCAAGTAACAGTAAAGAGAATATCTATAAAACGAAGGGTAACTACCATAACATCTAAGTGCACATATACAGTTGAGGACAATCATAATACCAGGTCCAGTCGTACTAGCAATCAACCATGGCACTGTGTTGTGATACGAATGGGCGAACGAGTAAACAAAGCCATAGCTCTGCTAGAGAGACCATGACCATGAGTAATATAACTAAGTCCCAAATATGGAAGCATGATCACGAGTCTCGACGGCCGAATATTTTGGTAGTATCCTCCCCTCCCCATGTTCTAAAACTATCCAGTCAAGTCACATATGAATCATGTACAAGTAACAAGTCACGCGAGCTACTACTACATGCTATCACAGAGTCTCTAGCCATGAATATTTCAAGTCAGACTCTGTATCATTTCATTATCATCCATCGTGTCCGTGTCCTATGGTCCATCGTGTCAATGAACACGATATAATACACACAATGCCTATTGTCGATATACAATGTCAATAAAATGACATCGACACCCAAATACAATATAGATGCTACAACCAATCCTATGTCAGAAAAATAATGAATGAGAATAATGCAACAATAAAAAGAAAAAGATCGTAAACTGTAACATTGGCAAGGTACACTGCCTGCAACCTCTGTCCGCGTATATGTCTAACCAACTCCAATGTCCTCGTTACTTCCGTCACGTCCACCTATAATAAATATTCTATTATTAGTAACTCACTACCACTCACCTTATATGAACTTACCTTATATAGACCATAATAATATAAGTTTGCCAAAGCTAGTCATATGGACTATTATACACAATATAACATATATGTCAGTAAATCTACCCATGAAAATAATATATTAATAACATTAAATATTGTTTTTAATTTTGAAAAATATTTATAAATATTCTATAATAATAATTAATATATTTCATTTATTGAAAAATATGTACACAAGCCTTATATTGATCCTACAATATGCATAGACTTGTTCCATGGTTTGGCTCCCGAAACGATGAATCTTTAATAAATACTAATTCTGGAAAAATACTACTACTTATGTAAAAATAGGTTTTTTAATCAAAACATGCACATCAATTACTTTGGAGATGTCTCATGAAGTTCCAAAGCATATGGACACATAGAACTCATGCATTTTGGTGTTTTGATAATACGATAAAATGTCATAATTTTTAATAAATAGTAAACGAAACCAAAATGCTAAAAAATATATGCTTTGGAAATCTTAGGAAGTCTAGTTTCTTACCAAAAATATAGAAAAGGTCGAAGTGACATGGAAGTGGACGAAAATTGTCACGCCCCAGAACCAAAATACTGGAGAGCGGGGGAAGACATAGCCAGCTATGTATATGAAATGGATTCCATCTCGCTATACGGTCACGGCTGTCTAGATACATGAGGGTTTATCTACAAGCCAGCAGTCTCTTAAGGTCATGAACAAGCCTATTGTCTCAATCACAAGCAAGTAAGTAAAAGTCACAAGATGTATGATCATTAAATATACAATAGTAAGGCGTCCCAAACATTACATATTCAGTTGATCATGAAGCTAGTCGTTACAAAATGTCAAGACTAGCAAGAGTTTAGTCATACATGATCAACCCTAGGATCTGTTACTCATGTTACAGCCCGTAGGCAGACAGTAAGTAAAGTACAATCGAGCTAAACAGGTGCTCGCCGGCTAAACGCCTCAAAAGAATATTTTTACAATAAAGTGGGAGAACAAAAATAAACCCACTTGTTGCCAGGGTTCCATCTTGTGGCCACCATCTGGCTGGAAGGTCGGTAGATCCTCTGGAGCTGCTCCAAAATCTGGCCACACAAAACCAGCTGGGTCAGACTCCAGAAAGAGCAAGTGCCACAAAGGAGGCTTCACTTAGGAACTAAACCCAGCAATCAGCACAAGAGTATAAATAAAGTATGGAAATAAAGAAAATACATCAGGATGATATACGACGAGATGACCATAGAACTATTCAGATAACCAGGTTACAACCCGTAAACCAAACAAGGACCGGGGTTGTAACCCTTCGTCTGAACAGAACTTGGAATTCTCACCATTTATCGGTAAAATAAATACAAGCATTCTGGTCATGCAGTAACCTGGAACAGGATCAGGACAAGACTAGACTGGTTAGACTCCATCCAATCATTTTACGGCCAAGCAAGAATTACGGCTTGATACTTTAACTAACTAGGGTTGTCACAAGCCTAATTACTAACAAGATGCAGTAAGATTATTCCACAGCCACAAGCCCTGCAGACCATCCAGGTTACCCGGGTTGAAAGATTAGGGTTGAATTCAGGTGGGTACATCATCCAGGAAACGCATGTACCCTTAGGTAGCTTGAAGGGTGCAACACATGACAGTGTGCTAGAAATGTGCCCTACTCGATGGCAGGCTACAGATCCCAAGGCGTGCCCAGGTAACGGGATTGCCTGTAGCTGGGAGATCGCTTTATGACTAATGTATTAATCTAGTTATTTAGCCTTAGTCCATTTCAGTAGGTACTCCTGACCGTGGTACTCATGAGTCCCCTCCTAGACATGATGCAAGACAGGACTGGATTATTTGTACAAGCACAATCGCCCACGGTGTCCAGGTAATTTATAAAGGTCATGTCATGTCAGGTAGCCGTCGCAACAGCTGTTCAAGATAAATTATGTCAGGTGTACTTGTCAGGAGTTTGCCACGACGGGCCACTATCATGTCATGTTCAATTATCATTTACAAACATATTAAATAAATTCGTGATTATCAAGTTCATGACAAAAGGCGTAAGGATATAAAATGGACGTAAAATATTTAATAAAATATCAATACACAGGGCTATAGAAGAGCCAAGCGGCTAAGGCATATGCTGCCAAGAATGATCTCATGCGGCTGGAAGAGAACAACCCATACGGCTGAATAGGGTCAGGCGCATACGGCTAAAAAGGGAAAAAGGGAAAGGCTTATGCGGCTAAAAAGGGAAAGGCTTATGCGGTCAAAGGGGGTATCAGTCATATGCGGCTCGAAGATCCACTCAGCCATACGGCTGAGAAAGGCAAGACATATGCGGTCAGGAGGATAGGGAACTCATGCGGCTGGCGGGGGATGGGTCTATACGGCTGGCTGACCAATCAAGTACATGCGGCCGGGGAGGAGCAACCCATACGGCTGCGGGGAGCAATGACTATACGGTCAAGGAAAGCAAACCCATGCGGCTGGGAGACTGCGGTCTATGCGGCTCGCGAGTGTTGAGTTCATGCGGCTCAGAGTGGACGGAGTCCCATGCGGCTGGACTGGGAAGCTCAGCCATGCGGTTAAGTAAGAAGGACTTCATGCGGCTAGAAGGAATACTTGCCGCATGAACTTGTCATGCGGTCAAGTCAAGGCAATAGTGCATACGGTTGGAACTGACTTGCCGCATGAATGTTCATGCGGTCAAGTGCTACTATGCGGCTCGGGACTGTGCTTCTTCTCCAAATTTCCGAAAAGAAGTACACCATAAGCCATGGCTTCCAAGTTACATAACTCTATCATCCGGAGCCCAAATCCGAACTTCCATAGGTCAAAATGGGGTAGAACAAAATTCTCTACAACATGAAACCATCAAAACTCGAAAAAAACAAGATTAAGAAGATCAAAACCCAAGAAATTCGAAAATAAGGTAAATATAGATCTACAAGAATCTAGCCATGGAAAGTGAAAATGCCAAGTTCTAAAGTAAGTTAGAATGCTGCAAAGAAGAGAACGAAGCAATAAAATTGGAGTTCCTCCATGAAGCAAGTTGCACTTGCATAGACCTCTCTCTCTCTCTGGTAGGTGAAGAAGTAAATGGAAGAAGAGTAATAAAGAGAGAGAAGGAAGAATGGTTAATAAATGGTAGTGGTGGTGGTATGTCACGCCCCAGAACCAGAATACTGGAGAGCGGGGGCAGACATAGCCAGCTACGTATATTGAAATGGAAACAACCTCGATATACGGTCACGGCTGTCTAGAAATATGAGGGTTTACTACAATCCAACAGTCTCTTATGGTCATGAACAAGCCTAATGTCTCAATCACAGGCAAGTAAGTAAGGTCGCAAGATGTATGATCATTAAATATATAATAATAAGGCATCCCAAATCTTACATATTCAGCTGATCATGAAGCTAGTCGTACAAAATACGGGGACTAGTAAGAGTTAAGTCATACATGATCAACCCTAGGATTTGTTAATCATGTTTACAGCCCGTAGGCAGACAGTAAGTAAAGTGCATCGAGCTAACAGGTGCTCGTCGGCTAAACGCCTCAAAAGAATAACTTTACAATAGAGTGAGCGAAACAAAATAGAAAACCCACTCGTAGCCCGGGTTCCTTCTAGTCGCCACCATTGGGCTGAAAGCTTGGTAGATCCTCGGGAGCTGCTCCGAAATCTGGCCACACAAAACCAGCTGGGTCAACCCCAGAAAGAGCAAGAGCCACAAGGGGGCCACGAAACAAGAACAAAAGCCAGCAATTAGCACAAGAAAATTTAACATTAAAACTAGAATTTATGAAAATATGTCAGGATGATATACGACGAGATAACCATGGAACTATTCCAATAGCCAGGTTACAACCCGTAAACCAAACAAGGACCGGGGTTGTAACCCTTTGTCTGAACAGAACTTGGTTTCCCACCATTTATCGGCAAAATAATAATACAAGAAATCAAGACAGGAAGCAATCTTGTACTGGATCGAGACATGGTTAAACTGGTTATACCTTATTCAATCAATCACGGCCAAGCAGATACTACGGCTTACTACTTTAACTAACTAGGGTTATCACATGCCTAATTACTAACAAGATGCAGTGAGATTGTAACACAGCCACAAGCCCTGCAGACCATCCAGGTTACCCAGGTCGAAAGTTAGGGGTTAAATTCAGGTGGGTACATCGTCCAGGAGACAAATGTACCCTTAGGTGACTTAGAGGGTGCAACACACGACAGTGTGCTGGAAATGTGCCCTACTCGACGGCAGGCTACAGATCCCAAGAGCGCCCAGGTAACGGGATTACCTGTAGCTGTGTCATCTCTTCATGACTACTGAGTTATTCTAGTTATTAACCTTAATCCATTTTAGTAGGTGCTCCTGACCGTGGTACTCAGGAGTCCCATCCTAGACATGATGCAAGACAGGACAAGTGGATTTGACAAGCAAGCAAGAAAGAACTACCCACGGTGTCAAGGCAGGTCAAGTTAAGTTATCAAGATAAATCATGTCAGGGTACTTGTCGGGAGTGCGCCACGACGGGCCACTATCATGTCAGGTTGGTCATGTCAGGAGTGCACCACTACGGGTCACTGTCGTGTTATGCTAGTTCCTTGTCATACCATGCCATGTTGTTACGCCCCGGTTCCAAGATATGTGGGACCAGGAACACGTGACGTGCCAGCTGTACGATCAAGTATAGAAAAACCCCAATTTAATGGACTATACTCGATCGTAGTACGCTGAAGTAACAACTAAATAACAATACAGGCAGGTAAATACTAATCTCATCCACAGGAAAAATCACAGAATAAAGCTGGAAGGAATAAAAATAACTCTGAATCAAACTACAAGTCATGACTAGTGGAAAATAATCCACCAATAAATGTATGAATGAACTACTAAAAGAGTACAACTGAACCAGAAAAGAAATAGATAGCCACTAGCAGAAATCACCTAAGAACTCAAAAAACTCACGAGGCTCAACATTGAAGTCCTCGTCAGCAAAAGTCTCCAATCTCCATAGTCCGTCGGTACCTGTGCTCGTCCCAATCTGGAAAAGGTGCCAGGTCCTCAGAGGGACGTAACAAGTACACAAGAAATCGACATGCATGATAGTACAGGGCAGTATATAAATAACTAGAACAAAATGTAACATAACATCTCCCCAACCAAACAAGGACAGGATATATCATGCGACATATGACAGGTAAACTAACCATCTATGTGTGTAATGCACTCGAGACATCTCTAGTGGCACATGAGAGGGGGAGAAGAAGAAGAAACGGCCACCAAGCGTTCTACGGTTTGAGAAACGAGGGGCTACGAGCATCCATCGTCCATTGGAAACAGAAATTCTCATACACCACTAGTAGACTCTCCCCATCCAATGTATATCCGTACCGTATATGCGGTACAAATAATATGCAAGACGTCATAGTATATATAAGTAGACCTGTACCAACCACTAGACCAGACGCGAACTCACGTGCCAATGATCAGTCGACACACAAATCCATGCTCTCAACTCACTCATATAGTGATCGTGTATGATACGGTATTCGGCTAGAAGGTACCACATACCTTCATAATACACGGGATAAGTCTACTACTACTAGACGCGTGCACACAACTGAGAAGTAACTAGGTAACATAAACTAACTGCAAAAATATACAATCAAGCAAGGTGTACTTGCCTGTGTCCAGCAACTGAGTATCTGGGTCCAAAGTAGAGTCCGAGTCCCGAGAAGCAAATAATCCTAAATAAAATTTATCTCTAATTAATTACTAATTAAACAATTTAAACAATTCATTTAATTGCTAAGTAATCTATAATTTAAATTAATCTAGTACTACTAGCTAACTAGTATCAAATTTTTATGAATAATAATTATACAATAATAAATAGGTAACCATACTTATTATCATACCATTTATATTCTAAAATTTATTTACAACTAAATATTTAATAATTAATTAACTAATTAATGATAATCAATTAACCAACCATTTTAATACACACATGAATACACAATTCCTAATAATACTAACTTAAATAGTAAAAATCCTTAAAAATAATTTTTAGTCTATTTTAATAATAAACTAAATAATATCAGAATAATAAATATATATTATATATATATTTTACAGAAAATGAATTATTACCATTAAACTATTTATTAAATAACTAGTTGAATAATAACAATAAGTACTTAATAATTCTAAATAAATCCAAATAAATCACCACCAACCTTAAATTTAATCATTAAAACTAAATTCACAGTAGTAACAAAAAAAATTAATAATTATTTAAATCAATAAATAATTATTACACAATTGATTACATAAACCTAAACATGATTCTCAAAATTACTTTTAAGTCTTAAAAATTCGTAAATATATCTAAAATACATAAAATAAATTCCTAAATACCATATTTACACATTTCTAACAGAATCATATCACTTCACAAAATTTACAATATTTATATAATTAATAACAATTAATTATATAATATATTCAACTTATGTAATAAATCTAGAAATTACTCAACTAAATCCAAATAATTATAAATAATAATAAATAAATATTGGAATTATTTTTCTACAGAATAACATGCTATTACAAACATTTTCAATTCAATAAGTATTATTTAATTACTAACCAAATAAATAAGATAAATTGAAAACAATATTTAATATTCAATTTGATTAATAAAAAACTTCCAAGATAAATCTAAATATAATATTTTAATCACCAATCAAATTCTGGAAAAATTTTCATAACTTACTTTATAATTAAATCTATATTTTTCATATAAGTTATATTATTTAATTATTTATTACTTAAATAATAAGCATCAAAACAGAATTAATTAAACAGTATAAATTCGCTGTCTTTCACATAAAATAATTATAAATTAAATTATAAAAATTCTGGAAAAATTATTTTAAAATACTATATTAATTATACAAACTTTTTCATGTACAAAGTTTTCTCTAATTCGTAATCAAAGTGTTACATAAAAATTAAAACAGAAAACACATTTAATTAATTACTAACATTGAAACTTCATAATTAAATATAAATAAATATCAATAATTAATATTAAATCACACGAAAATTAGGGTAGAACCCCTACATATTTACCAATGATTTCATACATTTAGATCTAATTAATCATCAATCTATTCATCACAACAATTCTTACAATAATCTGAATATTCAGAATTTAATTATTAAAACTTGGTTTAAAGCATGCAAAGAGGATTTAATCCACGTGACAGCGCCACGGGGGGTTGGGGTTACCTTGCCATGCCGCAGGGGGGTGGCTCGCCGATGAGGGGGGTTGTGCCGACGAGGGGGCCGCCGGATCGGGGCCGGTCGGTTGCAGCGCGCGCGGGAGGGGCGCCGACTGCTACACGCGGGCGCGGGAAACGCCGCATCTCGTCGTCGACGGCGGGGCTCCGGGTGAGGGGGGAAGGAGATAGACGAGAGAGAGAAAGAGGGATAGGGTGGCGGTGATGAAGGGGGCTGGTGGTTTGTGTGGAGGCAAGTTTAGGGTTAGGGTTGAGAGTAGATGCATATATATATTTATATATATATGCATGAAGGAGATCCAAATGAATAGGACCATACTGGGTTGGGCCTAAGTTAGGGTTAAACTTAAGGAATGGGTTTGGTTGCTAGGAATTTTAACACCACATCTATATAAGTATATATATATATATATATATATATATATATATATATATATATATATATATATATATATATATATATAATCTAAAAATAAAACCAATTGAATAATAACACTATATATATTTAATTATTGATATAAATATAATCTAATAATAAATCTATATGAAACTTGGTTAGAGTTTATAAATAATTTAATAATTAATGTAACAGCATTTATTTAACAAATAACAATATTTAGTAATCTTGCATCTATATATATATTTACAATATAAATTAAACCCTGATTAGAAATAATTAATTAATTATTAAATAAATAGATTAACAAGCTATTCTTCAAAAAAAAAAATAATAATTTTAAAAATTCTCTGAAAATTCAGGGGGTTTACAATCTACCCAACTTATAAGAATTTCGTCCTCGAAATTTAAAATAATTCTAATACCGAAGAATTAATAAGAAAATCAATGAAAAGTAAATATGTAAATTGTAACTTACTCAACAAGACAATTTACAACGATACTTGGGGGTTTATAGAGGGGTCAAAACTGGCATCATATCCTACAAGAATATGTTCTAGGTCCGGCATAGGTCATAGGATTTCCAAGTGATCAGGGAATAGATCGATATTGCATGGTCAAATCTAAAAGGATAAGGAGAGGACACAAATAGTCTATTCTAAGGGAAAGATTTGTCAAACAAGTAGAGTTATTAAAATAGAGCACATAAAGGTGTGTTTATGGGGGGCATAAATGTCATATGTATGGTGCGGTTTGTCTAGATCATAATGGTGCAATTATTGGAAGAAAAATCCTAATATTGTGCTTTAATTACCCAAGTCATGGTAATGGATCAAATGATATGAACCAAGGAAAGGATAATAGGAAAACTTTTATTTGCTAAATGTCCGACTAAAATCAGTCTAAGATGGCTACTAGGGTGCTAAGGGTATTACTAAAATAAGATATCATACAAGGTATACTTAACTGACTTAGTAGAAAGATGGTTCTACTATAAATCATAGCTAATAAAGGATTATAAAGAGAAATTCTATACTAAGGCGCAGAATAAAGAAGAGTTCAAGGGGGATGGGGTCGATTACAAATTTGAAGGTCCAATGCGAATAAATGTTTCAAGAAAACAAAATTTGTCAAACGGTCGCAAATGAGATCCTAGGACAAGTTTACTATATCTTCATCTGCATAAAATAATCATAGGGAAAGCGAATCAATATGCACTAGGTTGGCCAGACCATCATGCACCGATTCTGATTAGACAACATTTTAGTGGGTGCACCCAATAATATATGTGTCAAGAACAAGCTTGAGAAAAGAAGAAGCTTGTGAAAACTAGGCTATAACAGCAATATTAGTCAAGACGATAAAAATAAACGTACAGAAGAAAAGAAAGTACAAGATAGTTCAAGTCCAAAACACAAATAATGATTTGACCTTTCTAGTTGCCCTATGAATCTCTAACCTTAGTTGAGCTAGGGATAGGAACCCACAAAGTTATGTCTAGGTAATCTAAATACTTATACCAACATATAGTCAGTGTTATCCAACTATAATTTCTTAATGGTCCTGAGAAAAGTATGATGCTAGACTACAAGGTATACTACCCAACTTATAAGAATTGAACTAGTACCTCTAACTGTCTCTTTAGGGAAGCAAGTTTATCCTACCAAATTGTAGCAACAACATAGAATTTTCTAGAGAAGCAATAATAATCCTAAGATGAGAAGAAAAAAAAATCCTTTGGTCTATTCAAAAAGATAAGACGTAATGATCTGCTTTCCATTATTGCTTAAGAAAACAAATTTTGGATCGATAGTACTAGAATTATGC
Source organism: Iris pallida (assembly GCA_029216955.1). NCBI lineage: Eukaryota > Viridiplantae > Streptophyta > Magnoliopsida > Asparagales > Iridaceae > Iris > Iris pallida. Next base: position 23,502,648 of record JANAVB010013397.1, on the reverse strand, counting down.
AGCACGATAAATAGTAAATCAGGAAAGAAAATAAACTAATTAGATAATAAAAAAAATCCTTACAGCATTTAGCTCGGCAACCGTGGCATGAGCTAAAGGTGAAGGAAAATTTTTATTACAGAAAATATCAACCAATATTGTCTACAGGTAAAGTAACAAACAACTAAATAGATATTCCTAATATTAATACTAATAATATAATACTAAAATATAGGAGAAGATATACTGGTTGACGGATTTGGGGTATGGTCAAGAAAAATTTATAGACATCTATAGCTCTAAACAATTAAGGAATCATGATACTAGTTTAGGGTCGAGAACAAGGATGATAAAATTTTAAGAAGAAGACATAGTCACATGGGTCGATGACTTAACTATAACTGCATATAATCACTATCATGGCTATGAAAAATATGGCAACTAAGGTGTGACACTTCTATCTCATTAGAGTAACATCCTTTATGTTTATTTCCTCATCAAGATAAAAAAAAATCAAATTCCTGTAAATAAAATTTCTTCATAAATTCCTTCAGTATAAAATCTTTAAATCAAAACAATCATCCACCAATTTCCTTAATCTCTTTAAGATCGTCGCATATAATCATAATTATAACTTTAAAATACCCAACCAATCATTTTATCATCACACCAACTCCCTTTTATTTTTCCCCCTTTTTTTTCCTCAACTTTAATTCAGTTTACCTAATATAAAAGATTGTAACTCTCTTATGAAAATACTTAAATCAATCACCGAGATAAATATTATCATAATACTAAATTCTTCTTCTTTTTTTCCAAAAGAAACTTCAATAAAAATTTATCAATCTAAAAAAAAAGATTTAAATATCAATTTTTTTTTTCAATCAAAATTTGTTCCATCAAACAAAATTCAATCACAAAAAATACCTCAAATTTCTAAATCGATCCTCGAAATAAACTTTATTATAGTACAAACATCCTTTTCTTTTCTCCTCAAAATTTTTAGATTAAAATTACCCAACTCCAAATTTTAAATCACTTTATGAAATGCATCAAATTTCTAAATTCTTCTTAAATAAACCCTTTTTTTTCATCAAGGTCAAAATATTCAATCTTTAAAGAAATATAAATCTCATAGGCAACTCTTAACTATTTCTATTTACAATCATCTATCCTCAAATTAAAAAAAAAAATTATTCTTCTATTTTGGAAACCAACATAAATCATCAACCAATTTAAATCTCATGTAGCACTGTGAATATTTAAATTTTTTTATCATCAAGTTGATTTTATATCCTCTCTAACCAATCATAGAATTTTTTTTTAAAACTCAAATAAAAACTTTAAATCATCCTCTCAAATCGATCATCGAGTTTATTTTATTAATCAACTTCTAACAGTCTTTCCCATATGAGTATAAGTAATCTTTCTCACTATCATTCGAAATTGATATATCATTACTACTCAACTTTGAATTAACTAATCATTCATGCAAAATTATATCTTTCAAAAATATGGTGTTCATCAACCTGCAATATTTAGTACTTTCCCAGAATTCAATTATAGACTCAACCGCCTAATTAGCTGCCAAGGTAACCCATCTAGCCATATAGTAACTCAAGAGTGTATATAGTATAGCATCTTCCAAACCTCTATCAATCATGACAAGCAAGGGGTACGGTAGATTAGATCGAGAAGGATATAATTGCAAGGAAGTCAAAGAGTCAGAAGATATAAATCAAAGAAGAGATCAAGTATTTCGAGGAGTTTGAAATGAGTCGAAATCAAACGAGATCAAAGGATAAAAATAATCAATTGTGGATGAGACACGATAGTCCTAATCCTATACGCAGGCTTGCTTGGTACGGTAAAGTAACCAAACAATATTTTCTTGACCTGCATGGGCCACCACTAAAAACATGTCACGCCCCGGTTCCAAGATATGTGGGACCAGGAACACGTGGCGTGCCAGCTGTACGATCAAGTATAGAAAAACCCCAATTTAATGGACTATACTCGATCGTAGTACGCTGAAGTAACAACTAAATAACAATACAGGCAGGTAAATACTAATCTCATCCACAGGAAAAATCACAGAATAAAGCTGGAAGGAATAAAAATAACTCTGAATCAAACTACAAGTCATGACTAGTAGAAAATAATCCACCAATAAATGTATGAATGAACTACTAAAAGAGTACAACTGAACCAGAAAAGAAATAGATAGCCACTAGCAGAAATCACCTAAGAACTCAAGAAACTCACGAGGCTCAACATTGAAGTCCTCGTCAGCAAAAGTCTCCAATCTCCGTAGTCCGTCGGTACCTGTGCTCGTCCCAATCTGGAAAAGGTGCCAGGTCCTCAGAGGGACGTAACAAGTACACAAGAAATCGACATGCATGATAGTACAGGGCAGTATATAAATAACTAGAACAAAATGTAACATAACATCTCCCCAACCAAACAAGGACAGGATATATCATGTGACATACGACAGGTAAACTAACCATCTATGTGTAATGCACTCGAGACATCTCTAGTGGCACATGAGAGGGGGAGAAGAAGAAGAAACGGCCACCAAGCGTTCTACGATTTGAGAAACGAGGGGCTACGAGCATCCAGCGTCCATTGGAAACAGAAATTCTCATACACCACTAGTAGACTCTCCCCACCCAATGTATATCCGTACCGTATATGCGGTACAAATAATATGCAAGACGTCATAGTATATATAAGTAGACCTGTACCAACCACTAGACCAGACGCGAACTCACGTGCCAATGATCAGTCGACACACAAATCCATGCTCTCAACTCACTCATATAGTGATCGTGTATGATACGGTGTCCGGCTAGAAGGTACCACATACGTTCACAATACACGGGATAAGTCCACTACTACTAGACGCGTGCACACAACTGAGAAGTAACTATGTAACATAAACTAACTGCAAAAATATACAATCAAGCAAGGTGTACTTGCCTGTGTCCAGCAACTGAGTATCTGGGTCCAAAGTAGAGTCCGAGTCCCGAGAAGCAAATAATCCTAAACAAAATTTATCTCTAATTAATTACTAATTAAACAATTTAAACAATTCATTTAATTGCTAAGTAATCTATAATTTAAATTAATCTAGTACTACTAGCTAACTAGTATCAAATTTTTATGAATAATAATTATACAATAATAAATAGGTAACCATACTTATTATCATACCATTTATATTCTGAAATTTATTTACAACTAAATATTTAATAATTAATTAACTAATTAATGATAATCAATTAACCAACCATTTTAATACACACATGAATACACAATTCCTAATAATACTAACTTAAATAGTAAAAATCCTTAAAAATAATTTTTAGTCTATTTTAATAATAAAATAAATAATATCAGAATAATAAATATATATTATATATATATTTTACAGAAAATGAATTATTACCATTAAACTATTTATTAAATAACTAGTTGAATAATAACAATAAGTACTTAATAATTCTAAATAAATCCAAATAAATCACCACCAACCTTAAATTTAATCATTAAAACTAAATTCACAGTAGTAACAAAAAAAAATAATAATTATTTAAATCAATAAATAATTATTACACAATTGATTACATAAACCTAAACATGATTCTCAAAATTACTTTTAAGTCTTAAAAATTCGTAAATATATCTAAAATACATAAAATAAATTCCTAAATACCATATTTACACATTTCTAACAGAATCATATCACTTCACAAAATTTACAATATTTATATAATTAATAACAATTAATTATATAATATATTCAACTTATGTAATAAATCTAGAAATTACTCAACTAAATCCAAATAATTATAAATAATAATAAATAAATATTGGAATTATTTTTCTACAGAATAACATGCTATTACAAACATTTTCTATTCAATAAGTATTATTTAATTACTAACCAAATAAATAAGATAAATTGAAAACAATATTTAATATTCAATTTGATTAATACAAAACTTCCAAGATAAATCTAAATATAATATTTTAAACACCAATCAAATTCTGGAAAAATTTCCATAACTTACTTTATAATTAAATCTATATTTTCCATATAAGTTATATTATTTAATTATTTATTAATTAAATAATAAGCATCAAAACAGAATTAATTAAACAGTGTAAATTCGCTGTCTTTCACATAAAATAATTATAAATTAAATTATAAAAATTCTGGAAAAATTATTTTAAAATAATATATTAATTATACAAACTTTTTCATGTACAAAGTTTTCTCTAATTCGTAATCAAAATTTTACATAAAAATTAAAACAGAAAACACATTTAATTAATTACTAACATTGAAACTTCATAATTAAATATAAATAAATATCAATAATTAATATTAAATCACACGAAAATTAGGGTAGAACCCCTACATATTTACCAATAATTTTCTACATTTAGATCTAATTAATCATCAATCTATTCATCACAACAATCCTTACAATAATCTGAATATTCAGAATTTAATTATTAAAACTTGGTTTAAAGCATGCAAAGAGGATTTAATCCACGTGACAGCGCCACGGGGGGTCGGGGTTACCTTGCCACGCCGCAGGGGGGTGGCTCGCCGACGAGGGGGGTTGCGCCGACGAGGGGGCCGCCGGATCGGGGTCGGTCGGTTGCAGCGCGCGCGGCGGGGGGGGGGGGGCGCCGACTGCTACACGCGGGCGCGGGAAACGCCGCATCTCGTCGTCGACGGCGGGGCTCCGGGTGAGGGGGGAAGGAGATAGACGAAAGAGAGAGAGGGATAGGGTGGCGGTGATGAAGGGGGCTGGTGGTTTGTGTGGAGGCAAGTTTAGGGTTAGGGTTGAGAGTAGATGCATATATATATATATATGCATGAAGGAGATCCAAATGAATAGGACCATACTGGGTTGGGCCTAAGTTAGGGTTAAACTTAAGGAATGTGTTTGGTTGCTAGGAATTTTAACACTACATCTATATAAGTATAGATATATATATATAATCTAAAAATAAAACCAATTGAATAATAACACTATATATATTTAATTATTGATATAAATATAATCTAACAATAAATCTATATGAAACTTGGTTAGAGTTTATAAATAATTTAATAATTAATGTAACATCATTTATTTAACAAATAACAATATTTAGTAATCTTGCATCTATATATATATTTACAATATAAATTAAACCCTGATTAGAAATAATTAATTAATTATTAAATAAATAGATTAACAAGCTATTCTTCAAAAAAAAAAAATTTTAAAAATTCCCTAAAAATTCAGGGGGTTTACACATGTACAATAGTCATTCCAAACATATTAAGTAAAATCAAGTTCATGACAAAAGGCGTAAGGATATAAAATGGGCGTAAAATATCTAATAAAATATTAATATACAGGACTATAGAAAAGCCAAGCTTAAAGAAATAAGACCAAAACTCCAAGAGCCAATGGGTTAAGCAAGGGGTTCAGGGTACAACGTACGCACAAGACACGCACGCAGGAGAGCTGCATACGTGAAAAGTCACGCACGCAGGGGAGCTGCATACGTGAAAAGTCACGCACACAGGAGAGCTGCATACGTAAAAAGTCACGCACGCAGGAGAGAAAAAGTCACGCACGCAAGAGAGCTGCATATGTGAAAAGTCACGCACGCAGGAGAGCTGCGTACATGAAAAGTCACGTACGTAGGAGAGGAAAAGTCACGCACGCAAGAGAGCTGCATACGTGAAAAGTCACGCACGCAGGAGAGCTGCGTACGCGAAAAGTCACGCACGCAAGAGAGCTGCATACGTGAAAAGTCACGCACGTAGGAGAGGAAAAGTCACGCACACAAGAGAGCTGCATACGTGAAAAGTCACGCACGCAGGAGAGCTGCGTACGCGAAAAGTCACGCACGCAAAAGAGCTGCATACGTGAAAAGTTACGCACGCAAGAGAGGAAAAGTCACGCACGCAAGAGAGCTACATACGTGAAAAGTCACGCACGCAGGGGAGCTGCGTACGCGAAAAGTCACGCATGCAAGAGAGCTGCATACGTGAAAAGTCACGCACCCAAGAGAGCTGCATACGTGAAAAGTTACGCAAGCAGGAGAGGAGCGTACGTACAAAAGCACGTAAGCCAGAGAGCTGCGTACGTGCAAAAGCACGCAAGCAGAGAGCTGCGTACGCGTAAAAACACGCACACAGGGTCTGGGTCTTCTTCTCCATGGCTGAGAAGAAGCTCCGATGGCTCCAAAACTTTAAAACCTCATAACTTGGCCATCCGAACTCCAAATCCAGATTTCCAAAGTTCTAACCAGGGTGGAATTGAACTCTCTTCCACATGGAAACATCAAAACCCATAGAAATCCAACTTAAATAGATCAAAACCAAGCAAAACCAAAATGGAGAAAACTTAGATCTAGAACAATGGAGACTCCAAATCATAAAATACCAAGTTCTAATGTTGTTCACCATGTCCTAATCTAGCAAATGGACAAATAAAAGAGGGTTCTTATGTGGTGGCAAGGTGCACTTGCCTATGGGTGGGTGTTGTGGAGAGGAAGGAGAAGAGAGTTGGGTAGAGGAAGGAGAAGAAGAAATTAATGGAGGTTTATGAGGAGAGAGAAAAGGTTGGTGGAGTTTTAAAGAGGGTAGGATGTGGTGTGTTGAGGGTGGAGCATAGGCTAAGGTGTTCCAATACATATTAAACCAAACCAAACCAAACCAATCCAATTAAAACCGGGCCATGTCAAAACCCAAAATACGAGAAATGTCAAAATTCCACAAGTTGAGAAAAATAAAAATAAAAAAAATACATGCCAAAATCCAGATACGAGTATAAATACGAAATACGAAAAATACTGGAAATGAGGGTGACAACTCTACCCACCTTAAAAGAATTCTATCCTCGGAATTTAATCAAGGAGCTAGAGATTGTCACGACAAGCTATATTAAGCACAGGCAAGTTACACTAAGCAGTTCAATCATACAATCATACAATACAAGCAAGAAAGGGAAAACGTAAGGCATAAGAAAGACATTATACCTCACGAGTCAAACAGGTAGGGATATCGCGATCGGATGTCGTCCTCACGCTCCCACGTTGACTCACCTAGAGAGTGATGACCCCAAGCAACACGGACTAATTTAATAGTCTTGTTCTTGAGTGTCTTTTTCCTTCGGTCCAATATAGACACGGACCTCTCCTCATACGAAAGGTTGGTACCAACAACCAATTCTGAATGGTCTAGGATGTGGCTCGGGTCCGAAATATACCGTCGTAATTGGGACACATGGAATACATCATGCACCTCACTTAGCGACGGCGGAAGAGCGAGACGATAGGATACATCTCCTACTCGCTCTAGAATATCGAACGGCCCATATACCTAGGACTAAGCTTTTCCCGTACGCCAAAGCGAATGACGCCGCGGTTAGGCGAGATCCTAAGGAATATATGGTCGCCGACAGCAAATTCTAAGGGACGCCGATGAGCATCGGCCCAATGGTGCTGGCGGTCCTGGGCAACTCAGAGGTGATCTCTGACCTTCCTGACCACTTCAACCGTCTGGAAAATTAATTCGAGTCCGAGCATCTGCCTCTCCCCGATATCGTCCCATGCTAGCGGAGATCTGCACTTCCTGCCATAAAGAGCCTCGAAGGGTGCCATCTGGATACTGGCCTGAACCACCGAAGTCAAGGGTACAGGATCTCAACATATCTTCAAGGGTCTGGATTGTGCGCTCTGATTGACCATCCGTCTGTGGGTGATAAGCTGAGCTGAATTGAAGGCGAGTCCCCAAACTCTTCTGCAAGCTGTGCCAAAAGTGTGATGTGAATCTCGAATCCCTGTCCGAGGTGATGCTGACTGGCACACCGTGAAGCCTGACGATCTGCCTGAGATACATCTCTGCTAACTGCACCGTCGACTGTCCAACTCTGAATGGGAGAAAGTGTGCCACCTTGGTAAGCCTGTCCATAATTACCCAAATAGCATCTCTGCCGGCCGGAGATCTGGGCAATCCGGTCACGAAATCCATGGTTATATGTTTCCATTTCCATTCTGGGATCGGTAAGGGTTGAAGAAGTCCAGCGGGCCTCTGATGTTCTGCTTTAACCTGTTGGCAAACCAAACACCGAGAGACAAACCGGGCTATCCCCCTCTTCATGCCATTCCACCAGAAATGCTGACGAATATCACGGTACATCTTTGTACCACCCGGATGAATAGAATATTGAGAATTGTGGGCTTCTGCCATGACTTCCTGTCTGATATCTCCACTGGGTACACAAAGACGAGTGCCGTACCGAAGTGTACCGTCTTCATGAATACACAACTCTGGCCTTCTTCCTGCTTCACACTCTGCTCTGAGTCGTTGGATCTTGGAATCTGTTGACTGCGCCACCCGGATTCTATCAACTATGCTGGACTGAATCTGTAGGCTGGCCATCAATGCCACGCTGGTTGGAAGAACCACTTCAATTCCCATCTTCTGAAGATCTGCCAATAATTCTGGTTGCGCAGTCAGGAAATAAACTCCGGCTCTCCTGCTCAATGCATCTGCTACAACGTTGGCCTTCCCGGGATGATACTGCAAATCCACATCATAGTCCACCACTAGCTCGAGCCATCTTCTCTGCCGCATATTAAGATCCTTCTGGGTGAAAATATACTTCAGGCTCTTATGATCAGTAAAGATCTCCACTCTATCTCCATACAAGTAGTGTCTCCACAACTTCAAAGCAAACACTACCGCCGCCAATTCCAGGTCGTAGGTCGGGTAATTCTTCTCATGATCACGTAGTTGATGTGATGCATAAGATATTACCTTCCCATGCTGCATCAAGACACACCCTAATCCTCTGCCTGAAGCGTCGCAATAAACTGTGAATCCTTCGGTCCCATCTGGAAGGGTGAGAATGGGAGCCGTTATCAAACCTCGCTTCAACTTTTCAAATGATTCCTGACACTCTGTTGTCCAAACAAACGGCACATCCTTGTGGGTCAACTGGGTCATCGGCGCTGAAATCCTCGCAAAATCTGAAACGAACCGCCGGTAGTAGCAGGCCAATCCAAGGAAGCTGCGAACCTCTGCCACTGAGCTGGGTACCGGCCATGACTCGATAGCCACAATCTTCTAGGGATCCACTTCCACTCCTCCTCGAGTAATGATGTGACCCAAGTATGAAATACGATCGAGCCAGAACTCGTATTTACTGAACTTGGCGTATAACTGATGCTCTCTAAGCATCTGGAGGACGACTCTGAGATGCTGCTCATGCTCTGCTTCACTCTTGCAGTTGACCAGGATGTCATCTAGGAACACGATCACAAATTGATCCAAGTAAGGCATGAAAATGCGATTCATGAGGTCCATGAATACGGCCGACGCATTGGTCGCTCCAAAGGGCATAACAAGGAACTCCCAATGTCCATACCTCGATCTGAATGCTGTCTTCGGGATGTCCTGCTCTCTGACTCTGATCTGGTGGTATCCCGATCGCAAGTCGATCTTCGAAAATACTGAAGCCCCTCTTAGCTGATCAAATAAGTCATCTATCCTCGGAAGAGGGTATCTGTTCTTGATTGTCACCGAATTCAAGGTACGATAATCAACACATAGCCTGGACGTACCATCCTTCTTTTTTACAAGAAGCATCGGGGCTCCCCAAGGTGATCCATTTGCACGGATGAATCCCTTGGTCCTCAGTTCTTCAATCATCTTGTATAAAATTTCCAACTCTGAAGGTGCCATCCTATAGACTCGCTCTGATACTGGTGCTGTCCCGGGAATCAAGTCTATAGTGAACTCAATCTTCCGTTCTGGCGGCATCCCTGGAAGCTCCTCTAAAAAGAAATCTGGAAACTCTTCAACTATCCGGGATAACTGTACTGCTGCTACTGCCATCCGTAATGCTGGGAAAGATGGCTCCACTGTGCCTCTGGAAAACGAAAACTCTGGCTCGCCGGGGATATTAAACACAACTCTGCCAATATGGCAGTCTATCCTAGCATACTGGTTCCTCAACCAATCCATGCCTAGGACAACATCATAGTCTGCCATAGGAAACTCTATGAATCTAGCGGAGAACCCTCTACCGCTAACTACGATCCGACACAAGGAAAAAACTCGATCTACTCCCACAAGGCCATTACCAGTAAGTATATTGAGCCTCACTGATAATGACTCGGACTCCAATCTTATCCGTGTCGCGAATCGTGCAGACATAAATGAATGCGATGCACCAGAATCAAATAATAAAGACGCTGGAGAGGAGTTGACGAGAATAGTACCTGCCATAACCTCATCTGGTGCAACTTCTTTTTCTATAGCCATCATTATGGCCTGACCTTGTCCTCTGGCTGCTGGTCCCCTCTGCTGGAAACCTCTCTGCCTATTCTGGGTCTGAGCTTTGGCTTGTGCATACTGCTGGAGGTGCTGTTGCTGGAATACCTGAGACTGAGACGACAAGGGCCTCGAAGACTGATACTGATGCTGCTGAGCTGGTACTGGGGTCGGTCCTCTCACCGAAGAGCTAGAAGGGTTGGATGCTGATGAACCACCCCTATTCGGGCAAGCCCCTATCCTATGATCTGCTGCTCCACAAGCCAGGCACAATCCCTGCGCCCTGCGACAATCTGCCACCACATGCCATGGCTTACCGCAATAAGAATATCCCATCGCGGAAGTCTGCTTTTGCTTCTGCTGCTGCGGGTACGTCGGGGTCGAATGCTGAACCGACGTTACTGAGGCCGCCCGCCTCGGAGTTCCAATGGTCAATCCCCTAGCTGTCGGGGCTGGAGCTGATGATTGGTGCATCTGACTGTGGGACCGCTTCCTACTTCCGGTCCTATCCACGATCCTCTGGGAGGTGTACTCATGCCTCCTAGCTGCTCTCAAGACTGCATCGAACGTCTGGTGCTCGAACTGCTCAACCGCCAACAAGATCTCCAAACACAGTCCCTGCTGGAACCGCTGGGCCCTATCAAACTCGGTCGCCACCAAGGTAGGGGTAAACCTACTGAGTCTAAAAAACTCCGATGCATAACTATCGACTGTTCTGCCTCCTTGCTTCAAGTTGGTAAATCTGGTCTGCAAGTCGTACCGAGCCACAGCATCGAAATACTTCGTCTAGAATCTCTCTCTAAACACTGCCCAAACAATGGGTGCCACTAATCCCATGGCTTGCGCTGTCCACCAACTGTGAGCCAAGTCCAACAACTGCAGGCGTACCACCGCCACCTTCTCATTCTCGGGTGTCCTAGCTGCTTCTAGAATCACCTCGGTATCCTGAAGCCATGCATCCGCGGCAATCGCATGCTCGCTACCGTCAAAGAAAGGAGGGTTCAAGCGCTTGAAGCTGTTTGCCGCCTGGTTCCCTGGATGTCCGCCTCGGGTCAAAGCATCTTGAACTGTCTGGAGCAGGGCGTCGCTTCGACGATCCTGGGAAGCTATCAAAGTTTTGATGAGGCCTACTAAGGTGCCATCATCTGGCTCTGCGGGCTGGACGGGCCGAACTGGTGACTCTCCTCCAGTAGGTATCACTCTGGAGGCGACTCCAGAATGCTGGGCTTGATCTCCAGGTTGCTGCTAGTCCACGGGAGGTGCTCCTCCTTGCTGATCGGCAGGGTCAGGTACAGTACCGCTGAGGAAGACGACACATGGAAACAATAAGGAAGGACCAGGACAGATCAACGATACAAGCATGTAATCAGGGCAAGAATTTTAGGGATTTGAAAATACGGACGAAGATCAAGGGCGAATACTGATTGAGACATCTATTCGGTAAACCCTCATATTTCTTGATTGACAAGACCTGTATGGGCCACCACTTAAACCATGTCACGCCCCAGAACCAGAATACTGGAGAGCAGGGGCAGACATAGCCAGCTACGTATATTAAAATGGAAACCACCTCGATATACGGTCATGACTGTCTAGAAATATGAGGGTTTACTACAAGCCAACAGTCTCTTATGGTCATGAACAAGCCTAATGTCTCAATCACAGGCAAGTAAGTAAGGTCGCAAGATGTATGATCATTAAATATACAATAATAAGGCATCCTAAATCTTACATATTCAGCTGATCATGAAGCTAGTCGTACAAAATACGGGGACTAGCAAGAGTTAAGTCATACATGATCAACCCTAGGATTTGTTAATCATGTTTACAGTCCGTAGGCAGACAGTAAGTAAAGTGCATCGAGCTAACAGGTGCTCGTCGGCTAAACGCTTCAAAAGAATAACTTTACAATAGAGTGAGTGAAACAAAATAGAAAACCCACTCGTAGCCCAGGTTCCTTCTAGTCGCCACCATTGGGCTGGAAGCTTGGTAGATCCTCGGGAGCTGCTCCGAAATCTGGCCACACAAAACCAGCTGGGTCAACCCCAGAAAGAGTAAGAGCCACAAGGGGGCCACGAAATAAGAACAAAAGCCAGCAATTAGCACAAGAAAATTTAACATTAAAACTAGAATTTATGAAAACATGTCAGGATGATATACGACGAGATAACCATGGAACTATTCCGATAGCCAGGTTACAACCCGCAAACCAAACAAGGACCGGGGTTGTAACCCTTCGTTTGAACAGAACTTGGTTTCCCACCATTTATCGGCAAGATAATAATGCAAGAAATCAAGACAGGGAGCAATCTTGTACTGGATCGAGACATGGTTAAACTGGTTATACCTTATTCAATCAATCACGGCCAAGTAGATACTACGGCTTACTACTTTAACTAACTAGGGTTATCACAGGCCTAATTACTAACAAGATGCAGTAAGATTGTTCCACATCCATAAGCCCTGCAGACCATTCAGGTTACCCAGGTCGAAAGTTAGGGGTTAAATTTAGGTGGGTACATCGTCCAGGAGACAAATTTACCCTTAGGTGACTTAGAGGGTGCAACACGCGACGGTGTGCTGGAAATGTGCCCTACTCGACGGCAGGCTACAGATCCCAAGAGCGCCCAGGTAACGGGATTGCCTGTAGCTGTGTCATCTCTTTATGACTACTGAGTTATTCTAGTTATTAACCTTAATCCATTTTAGTAGGTGCTTCTGACCGTGGTACTCAGGAGTCCCATCCTAGACATGATGCAAGACAGGACAAGTGGATTTGACAAGCAAGCAAGAAAGAACTACCCACGGTGTCAAGGCAGGTCAAGTTAAGTTATCAAGATAAATCATGTCAGGGTACTTGTCGGGATTGTGCCACGACGGGCCACTATCATGTCAGGTTGGTCATGTCAGGAGTACACCACTACGGGTCACTGTCGTGTTATGCTAGTTCTTTGTCATACCATGCCATGTACAATAGTCATTCCAAACATATTAAGTAAAATCAAGTTCATGACAAAAGGCATAAGGATATAAAATGGGCGTAAAATATCTAATAAAATATCAATATACAGGACTATAGAAAAGCCAAGCTTAAAGAAATAAGACCAAAACTCCAAGAGCCAACGGGTTAAGCAAGGGGTTCAGGGTACAGCGTACGCACAAAACACGCACGCAGGAGAGCTGCATACGTGAAAAGTCACACGCACGCAGGAGAGCTGCATACGTGAAAAGTCACGCACGCAGTGTCACCCTCATTTTCGTATCTTCTATATTTTCCTGTATTTCGTATTTATACTCGTATCTGGATTTTGGCATATATTTTTATTTTTCTCAGCTTGTGGAATTTTGGTGTTTCTCGTATTTGGGTTTTTGGCTTGGCTCGGTTTATTTGGGATGGTTCAGTTTGGTTCGGTTTTATGTACATTGGATCACCTTAGCCCTATGCTACACCCTCATCCCCACCACAACTCCTCCTCATTAAAAACCCACCAACCTCTTCTCTTTCCTCATAACTTCCTCCATTAATTTTCTTCTTCTTCTTCTTCCCCTTCCTCTACACACTCTCCACTCCCTTAGGCAAGTGCATCTTGCCACTTCATGAGAACCATATTTTCTTGGTCCATTTGCTAGAATAGGACATGGAGATCAACATTAGAACTTGCTATTTTGTGATTTAGAGCTTCCTTTGTTCTAGATCTAAGTTTAGCTATTTTCAGATTTTGTATGGTTTGATCTACTTGGGATGGATTTTCATGGGTTTTGATGCTTCCATGTGAAAGAGCATTCAGTTTCACTCCAGTTAGAACTTTGGAAATCCGGATTTGGAGTTCGGATGACCAAGTTATGGTGTTTTGAAGTTTTGGGTTCACCCATGTGTTCTTGCTGTTTGGAGAAGACAGTGAGCAGTGTACAGAGCTGTTTAGCTACGCACACTGAGCTACGTGCGCTCTTTAGCGCTGCGTACGCAGGCTTGAGTACGCTTCCTATTGGAAGCGTGTCTCCTTGAGCTTGCGTGACTTTTCACGCAGCTGCTCCCTTGAGTTTGCGTGACTTTTCACGCAGCTGCTCCCTTGAGGGTGCGTGACTTTTCACGCAGCTGCTCCCTTGAGCTTGTGACTTTTCACGCAGCTGTTCCCTTGAGCTTGCGTGACTTTTTCATGCAGCTGCTCCCTTGAGCTTGCGTGACTTTCACGTATGCTGTCCTCCTTGAGCATGCGTGACTTTTCACGCAGCTGCTCCCTGTAGCGTGCGTGACTTTCACGTACCCTGCTCCCTGTAGCGTGCGTGACTTTTACGTACACTGCTCCCTTCAGCGTGCGTGACTTTTCACCTACGCTGCTCTCAGCGTGCGTGACTTTTTCGTATGCTGCCCATTGATCCCTTTGCTTAATCCATTGGCACTTGGAGTTTTGGTTTTATTTCTTTTAGCTTGGCTTTTCTATAGCCCTATATATTAATATTTTATTAGATATTTTACGCCCATTTTATATCCTTACGCCTTTTGTCATGAACTTGATTTTGCTTAATATGTTTGGAATGACTATTGTACATGGCTTGGTATGGCAAGGAACTAGCATAACACGACAGTGACCCGTAGTGGTGCACTCCTGACATGACCAACCTGACATGATAGTGGCCCGTCGTGGCGCACTCCTGACAAGTACCCTGACATGATTTATCTTGATAACTTAACTTGACCTGTCATGACACCGTGGGTGGTTCTTTCTTGCTTGCTTGTTAAATCCACTTGTCCTGTCTTGCATCATGTCTAGGAGGGGACTCCTGAGTACCACGGTCAGGAGTACCTACTAAAATGGATTAAGGTTAATAACTAGAATAACTCAGTAGTCATGAAAAGATGACACAGCTACAGGCAATCTCGTTACCTGGGCGCTCTTGGGATCTGTAGCCTGCCGTCGAGTAGGGCACATTTCCAGCGCACCGTCGAGTGTTGCACCCTCTAAGTCACCTAAGGGTACATTTGTCTTCTGGACGATGTACCTACCTGAATTCAACCCTAATCTTTCGTCCTGGGTAGCCTGGATGGTCTGCAGGGCTTGTGGCTGTGGAATAATCTCACTGCATCTTGTTAGTAATTAGGCCTGTGATAACCCTAGTTAGTTAAAGTAGTAAGCCGTAGGATCTGCTTGGCCGTAATTGATTGAATGAGGTATAACCAGTCTAGTCCTATCTTGATCCCATGTAAGATTGCTTCCTGTCTTGATTTCTTGTATTACTTATTTTGCCGATAAATGGTGGGATACCAAGTTCTGTTCAGACGAAGGGTTACAACCTCGGTCCTTGTTTGGTTTACGGGTTGTAACCTGGCTATCGGAATAGTTCCATGGTTATCTCGTCGTATATCACCCTGCCATGTTTTCGTAAGTTTTAGTTTTAATATTAGTTTTCTGTGCTGATTGCTGGCTTTTGTTCTTATTTCGTGGCCCCCTTGTGGCACTTGCTCTTTCTGGGGTTGACCCAGCTGGTTTTGTGTGGCCAGATTTCGGAGCAGCTCCCGAGGATCTACCAAGCTTCCAGCCCGATGGTGGCGACTAGAAGGAACCCGGGCTACGAGTGGGTTTTCTATTTTGTTTCGCTCACTCTATTATAAATTTATTCTTTTGAGGCGTTTAGCCGACGAGCACCTGTTAGCTCGATGCACTTTTACTTACTGTCTGCCTACGGGCTGTAAACATGATTAACAAATCCTAGGGTTGATCATGTATGACTTAAACTCTTGCTAGTCCTAACATTTTATACGACTAGCTTCATGATCAGCTGATATGTAATATTTGGGACGCCTTTTATTGTATATTTAATGATCATACATCTTGTAATTATATTATTTGCTTGAGATTGAGACAGTAGGCTTGACCTTAAGAAGACTGTTGGCTTATAGTAAACCCTCATATCTAAACAGCCGTGACCGTATAGTTGAGATGTATTCTATTTCAATATACGTAGCTGGCTATGTCTACCCCCGCTCTCTAGTATTCTGGTTCTGGGGCGTGACATGGTTTAAGTGGTGGCCCATGCAGGTCTTGTCAATCAAGAAATGTGAGGGTTTACCGAATAGATGTCTCAATCAATACTCGTCCTTGATCTCTGTTCGTATCCTCTGAATCCCTGGATTCTTGTCATGATCCTGTGCTTATATCATTGATCTATCCTGGTCCTTTCCTTATTGTTCCCTGTGTCGTCTTCTTCAGCGGCACTGTACCTGGTCCTACCGATCACCAAGATGGAGCACGTCCCGTGGATCAGCAACAACCCGGAGATCAAGCCCAGCATTCCGGGGTAGCCTCTAGAGTTGTGCCTACTGGAGGAGAGTCACCAGTTCGGCCCGTCCAGCCCGCAGAGCCAGATGATGGTACCTTAGTAGGCCTCATCAGAACCTTGATAGCTTCCCAGGATCGTCGAAGCGACGCCCTGCACCAGACAGTTCAAGATGCTTTGACTAGAGGTGGACATCCAGGGAACCAGGCAGCCAACAGCTTCAAGCGATTGAACCCTCCTTTCTTCGACGGCACCGAGGATGCGATTGCTGCGGATGCATGGCTTCAGGATACCGAGGTGATTCTGGAAGTAGCTAGGACACCTGAGAATGAGAATGTGGCGGTGGTATGCCTGCAGTTGTTGGACTTGGCTCGCAGTTGGTGGGCAGCGCAAGCCATGGGATTAGTGGCACCCATTGCTTGGACAGTATTTAGAGAGAGATTCCAGACGAAGTACTTTGATGCTGTGGCTCGGTACGACCTGCAGACCAGATTTACCAACTTGAAGCAAGGAGACAGAACAGTCGACAGTTATGCATCGGAGTTTTCTAGACTCAGTAGGTTTGCCTCCACCTTGGTGGCGACCGAGTTTGATAGGGCCCAGCGATTCCAGCAGGGGCTACATTTGGAGATCTTGTTGGCGGTTGAGCAGTTTGAGCACCAGACGTTCGATGCAGTCTTGAGAGCAGCTAGGAGGCATGAGTACACCTCCCAGAGGATCGTGGATAGGACCGGAAGGAGGAAGCGGTCCCATAGTCAGATGCACCAATCATCAGCTCCAGCCCCGGCAGCTAGGGGATTGACCATTGGAACTCTGAGGCGGGCGGTCACAGTAACGTCGGTTCAGCATTCGACCCCGACGTACCCGTAGTAGCAGACTTTCGCAATGGGATATTCACATTGCGGGAAGCCAGGACATGTGGTGGCAGATTGTCGCAGGGCGCAGGGATTGTGCCTGGCTTATGGAGCAGCAGATCATTGAATTGGAGCTTGCCCGAATAGGGGTGGTTCATCAGCATCCAACCCTTCTAGCTCTTCGGTGAGAGGACCGGCCCCAGTACCAGTTCAGCAGCAGTAGTATCAGTCTTCGAGGCCCTTGCCGCCTCAGTCTCAGGCATTCCAGCAACAGCACCCCAGCAGTATGTACAAGCCCAAGCTCAGACCTAGAATAGGCAGAGAGGTTTCCAGCAGAGGGGACCAACAGCCAGAGGACAAGGTCAGGCCATAATGATGGCTATGGAAGAAGAAGTTGCACCAGGTGAGGTTGTGGCAGGTACTATTCTCGTCAACACCTTTCCAGCTCGGTATTATTTGATTCTGGTGCATCGCATTTATTCATGTCTGCACGATTCGCGACACGGATAGGATTGGAGCCCGAGTCATTATCATTGAGGCTCAATATACTTACTGGTAATGGTCTTGTGGGAGTAGATCGAGTGTTTTCCTCGTGTCGGATCGTAGTTAGCGGTAGGGAGTTCCCCGCTAGATTCATAGAGTTTCCTATGGCGGACTATGATGTAGTCCTAGGCATGGATTGGTTGAGGAATCAGTATGCTAGGATAGACTGCCATATTGACAGAGTTGTCTTTAGTATCCCCGGCGAGCCAGAGTTTTCATTTTCCAGAGGCGCAGTAGAGCCATCTTCCCCAGCATTGCGGATGGCAGCAGCAGCAGTGCAGTTACCCCGGATAGTTGAAGAGTTTCCAGATGTCATTCCAGAGGAGCTTCCAGGGATGCCGCCAGAGCGGAAGATTGAGTTCACTATAGACTTGATTCTCGGGACAGCACCAGTATCAGAGCGAGTCTACAGGATGGCGCCTTCAGAGTTGGAGATTTTATACAAGATGATTGAAGAACTGAGGACCAAGGGATTCATCCGTGCAAGTGGATCACCTTGGAGAGCCCCGATGCTTCTTGTGAAAAAGAAGGATGGTACGTCCAGGCTATGTGTTGATTATCGTACCTTGAATTCGGTGACAATCAAGAACAGATACCCTCTTCCGAGGATAGATGACTTGTTTGATCAGCTCAGAGGGGCTTCAGTGTTCTCGAAGATCGACTTGCGGTCGGGATACCACCAGATCAGAGTCAGAAAGCAGAACATCCCGAAGACAGCATTCAGATCGAGGTATGGACATTGGGAGTTCCTTGTTATGCCCTTTGGAGCGACCAATGCGCCGGCCGTATTTATGGACCTCATGAATCGCATTTTCATGCCTTACTTAGACCAATTTGTGATCATGTTCCTAGATGACATCCTGGTCTACAGCAAGAGTGAAGCAGAGCATGAGCAGCATCTCAGAGTCGTCCTCCAGACGCTTAGGGAGCATCAGTTGTACGCCAAGTTCAGTAAATACGAGTTCTGGCTCGATCGCATTTCGTACTTGGGTCACATCATTACCCGAGGAGGAGTGGAAGTAGATCCCCAGAAGATTATGGCTATCGAGTCATGGCCGGTACCCAGTTCAGTGGCAGAGGTTCGCAGCTTTCTTGGATTGGCCGGCTACTACCGGCGGTTCGTTTCAGATTTCGCGAGGATTTCAGCGCCGATGACCCAGTTGACCCGCAAAGATGTGCCGTTTGTTTGGACAGCAGAGTGTCAGGAATCATTTGAGAAGTTGAAGCGAGGTTTGATAACGGCTCCCATTCTCACCCTTCCAGATGGGACCGGAGGATTCACAGTTTATTGCGACGCTTCAGGCAGAGGATTGGGGTGTGTCTTGATGCAGCATGGGAAGGTAATATCTTATGCGTCATGTCAACTTTGTGATCATGAGAAGAATTACCCGACCCACGACTTGGAATTGGCGGCGGTAGTGTTTGCTTTGAAGTTATGGAGACACTACTTGTACGGAGATAGAGTGGAGATCTTTACTGATCATAAGAGCCTGAAGTATGTTTTTACCCAGAAGGACCTTAATATGCGGCAGAGAAGATGGCTCGAGCTATTGGTGGACTATGATGTGGATTTGCAGTATCACCCCGGGAAGGCCAACGTTGTAGCAGATGCATTGAGCAGGAGAGCCGGAGTTTATCTCCTGACGGCGCAACCAGAATTATTGGCAGATCTTCAGAAGATGGGAATTAAAGTGGTTCTTCCAACCAGCGTGGCATTGATGGCCAGTCTACAGGTTCAGTCCAGCATAGTTGAGAGGATCCGGATGGCGCAGTCAGCAGATTCTAAGATCCAGCGACTCAGAGCAGAGTGTGAAGCAGAAAGAAGGCCAGAGTTATGTATTCATGAGGATGGTACCCTTCGGCACGGCACTCGTCTTTGTGTACCTAGTAGAGATATTAGACAGGAAGTCATGGCAGAAGCCCACAGTTTACAGTATTCTATTCATCCGGGTGGTACAAAGATGTACCGTGATATTTGTCAGCATTTTTGGTGGAATGGCATGAAGAGGGAGATAGCCCGGTTTGTCTCTCGGTGTTTGGTTTGCCAACAGGTTAAAGCTGAACATCAGAGGCCCGCTGGACTTCTTCAACCCTTACCGATCCCAGAATGCAAATGGGAGCATATAACCATGGATTTTGTGACCGGATTGCCCAGATCTCCGGCCGGCAGAGATGCTATTTGGGTAATTGTGGACAGGCTTACCAAGGTAGCACACTTTCTCCCATTCAGAGTTGGACAATCGACGGCACAGTTAGCAGAGATGTACCTCAGGCAGATCGTCAGGCTTCACGGTGTGCCAGTCAGCATCACCTCGGACAGAGATTCGAGATTCACATCACACTTTTGGCACAGCTTGCAGAAGAGTTTGGGGACTCGCCTTCAATTCAGCTCAGCTTATCACCCGCAGACAGATGGTCAATCAGAGCGCACAATCCAGACCCTTGAAGATATGTTGAGATCCTGTACCCTTGACTTCGGTGGTTCATGGGAGAATCATCTGCACCTGGTGGAATTCTCGTACAACAACAGTTATCAGGCCAATATCCAGATGGCCCCCTTCGAGGCTCTCTATGGCAGGAAGTGCAGATCTTCGCTAGCATGGGACGATGTAGGGGAGAGGCAGATGCTCGAACCCGAGTTGATTTCCCAGACGGTTGAAGTGGTCAGGAAGGTCAGAGAGCACCTCCGAGTTGCCCAGGACCGCCAGCGCCATTGGGTCGATGCTCATCGGCGTCCCTTAGAATTTGTCGTCGACGACCATGTATTCCTTAGGATCTTGCCTAACCGCGGCGTCATTCGCTTCGGCGTATGGGGAAAGCTTAGTCCTAGGTATATAGGGCCGTTCGATATTCTAGAGCGAGTAGGAGATGTATCCTATCGTCTCGCTCTTCCGCCGTCGCTAAGTGAGGTACATGATGTATTCCATGTGTCCAAATTACGACGATATTCCGGACCCGAGCCACATCCTAGACCATTCGAAATTGGTTGTTGGTACCGACCTTTCGTATGAGGAGAGGCCCGTGTCTATTTTGGACCGGAGGAAAAAGATACTCAAGAACAAGACTATTAAATTAGTCCGTGTTGCTTGGGGTCATCACTCTCTAGATGAGTCAACGTGGGAGCGTGAGGACGACATCCGATCGCGATATCCCTACCTGTTTGACTCGTGAGGTATAATGTCTTTCTTATGTCTTACATTTTTCCCTTCCTTGCTTGTATTGTATGATTGTATGATTGAACTGCTTAGTGTAACTTGCCTGTGCTTAGTGTAGCTTGTCGTGACAATCTCTAGCTCCTTGATTAAATTCCGAGGACGGAATTCTTTTAAGGTGGGTAGAGTTGTCACCCTCATTTTCGTATTTTCCATATTTTCCTGTATTTCGTATTTATACTCGTATCTGGATTTTGGCATGTATTTTTATTTTTCTCAGCTTGTGGAATTTCGGTGTTTCTCGTATTTGGGTTTTTGGCTTGGCTCGGTTTATTTGGGATTGTTCGGTTTGGTTCGGTTTTATGTACATTGGATCACCTTAGCCCTATGCTACACCCTTATCCCCACCACAACTCCTCCTCATTAAAAACCCACCAACCTCTTCTTTCTCCTCATAACTTCCTCCATTAATTTTCTTCTTCTTCTTCTTCTTCCCCTTCCTCTACACACTCTCCACTCCCTTAGGCAAGTGCATCTTGTCACTTCATGAGAACCATATTTTCTTGGTCCATTTGCTAGAATAGGACATTGAGATCAACATTAGAACTTGCTATTTTGTGATTTGGAGCTTCCTTTGTTCTAGATCTAAGTTTAGCTATTTTTGGATTTTGTATGGTTTGATCTACTTGGGATGGATTTTCATGGGTTTTGATGCTTCCATGTGGAAGAGCATTCAGTTTCACTCCAGTTAGAACTTTGGAAATTCGGATTTGGAGTTCGGATGACCAAGTTATGATGTTTTGAAGTTTTGGGTTCAACCATGTGTTCTTGCTGTTTGGAGAAGACAGTGAGCAGTGTGCAGAGCTGTTTAGCTACGCACACTGAGCTACGCGCGCCCTTTAGCGCTGCGTACGCAGGCTTGAGTACGCTTTCTATTGGAAGCCTGTCTCCTTGAGCTTGCGTGACTTTTCACGCAGCTGCTCCCTTGAGCTTGCGTGACTTTTCACGCAGCTGCTCCCTTGAGGGTGCGTGACTTTTCACGCAGCTGCTCCCTTGAGCTTGTGACTTTTCACGCAGCTGCTTCCTTGAGCTTGCGTGACTTTTTCACGCAGCTGCTCCCTTGAGCTTGCGTGACTTTCACGTATGCTGCCCTCCTTGAGCGTGCGTGAATTTTCACGCAGCTGCTCCCTGTAGCGTGCGTGACTTTCACGTACCCTGCTCCCTGTAGCGTGCGTGACTTTTACGTACACTGCTCCCTTCAGCGTGCGTGACTTTTTACCTACGCTGCTCTCAGCGTGCGTGACTTTTTCGTATGCTGCCCCTTGATCCCTTTGCTTAATCCATTGGCTCTTGGAGTTTTGGTTTTATTTCTTTTAGCTTGGCTTTTCTATAGCCCTATATATTAATATTTTATTAGATATTTTACGCCTATTTTATATCCTTACGCCTTTTGTCATGAACTTGATTTTGCTTAATATGTTTGGAATGACTATTGTACATGGCTTGGTATGGCAAAGAACTAGCATAACACGACAGTGACCCGTAGTGGTGCACTCCTGACATGACCAACCTGACATGATAGTGGCCCGTCGTGGCGCACTCCTGACAAGTACCCTGACATGATTTATCTTGATAACTTAACTTGACCTGTCATGACACCGTGGGTGGTTCTTTCTTGCTTGCTTGTTAAATCCACTTGTCCTGTCTTGCATCATGTCTAGGAGGGGACTCCTGAGTACCACGGTCAGGAGTACCTACTAAAATGGATTAAGGTTAATAACTAGAATAACTCAGTAGTCATGAAGAGATGACACAGCTACAGGCAATCCCGTTACCTGGGCGCTCTTGGGATCTGTAGCCTGCCGTCGAGTAGGGCACATTTCCAGCGCACCGTCGAGTGTTGCACCCTCTAAGTCACCTAAGGGTACATTTGTCTTCTGGACGATGTACCCACCTGAATTCAACCCTAATCTTTCGTCCTGGGTAGCCTGGATGGTCTGCAGGGCTTGTGGCTGTGGAACAATCTCACTGCATCTTGTTAGTAATTAGGCCTGTGATAACCCTAGTTAGTTAAAGTAGTAAGCCGTAGGATCTGCTTGGCCGTGATTGATTGAATGAGGTATAACCAGTCTAGTCCTATCTTGATCCCATGCAAGATTGCTTCCTGTCTTGATTTCTTGCATTACTTATTTTGCCGATAAATGGTGGGATACCAAGTTCTGTTCAGACGAAGGGTTACAACCCCGGTCCTTGTTTGGTTTACGGGTTGTAACCTGGCTATCGGAATAGTTCCATGGTTATCTCGTCGTATATCACCCTGCCATGTTTTCGTAAGTTTTAGTTTAATATTAGTTTTCTGTGCTGATTGCTGGCTTTTGTTCTTATTTCGTGGCCCCCTTGTGGCACTTGCTCTTTCTGGGGTTGACCCAGCTGGTTTTGTGTGGCCAGATTTCGGAGCAGCTCCCGAGGATCTACCAAGCTTCCAGCCCGATGGTGGCGACTAGAAGGAACCCGGGCTACGAGTGGGTTTTCTATTTTGTTTCGCTCACTCTATTGTAAATTTATTCTTTTGAGGCGTTTAGCCGACGAGCACCTGTTAGCTCGATGTACTTTTACTTACTGTCTGCCTACGGGCTGTAAACATGATTAACAAATCCTAGGGTTGATCATGTATGACTAAACTCTTGCTAGTCCTAACATTTTGTACGACTAGCTTCATGATCAGCTGATATGTAATATTTGGGACGCCTTTTATTGTATATTTAATGATCATACATCTTGTAATTATATTATTTGCTTGAGATTGAGACAGTAGGCTTGACCTTAAGAAGACTGTTGGCTTGTAGTAAACCCTCATATCTAGACAGCCGTGACCGTATAGTTGAGATGTATTCTATTTCAATATACGTAGCTGGCTATGTCTACCCCCGCTCTCCAGTATTCTGGTTCTGGGGCGTGACACGCAGGAGAGAAAAAGTCACGCACGCAAGAGAGCTGCATACGTGAAAAGTCACGCACGCAGGAGAGCTGCGTACGTGAAAAGTCACGCACGTAGGAGAGGAAAAGTCACGCACGCAAGAGAGCTGCATACGTGAAAAGTCACGCACGCGAGAGAGCTGCGTACGCGAAAAGTCACGCTCGCAAGAGAGCTGCATACGTGAAAAGTCACGCATGCAGGAGAGCTGCGTACGCGAAAAGTCACGCAAGCAAGAGAGCTGCATACGTGAAAAGTCACGCACGCAAGAGAGCTGCATACGTGAAAAGTCACGCACGCAGGAGAGCTGCATACACGAAAAGTCACGCACGCAAGAGAGCTGCATACGTGAAAAGTCACGCACGCAAGAGAGCTGCATACGTGAAAAGTCACGCAAGCAGGAGAGGAGCGTACGTGCAAAAGCACGCAAGCCAGAGAGCTGCGTACGTACAAAAGCACGCAAGCAGAGAGCTGCGTACGTACAAAAGCACGCAAGCAGAGAGCTGCGTACGCGTAAAAACACGCACGCAGGGTCTGGGTCTTCTTCTCCATGGCTGAGAAGAAGCTCCAATGGCTCCAAAACTTCAAAACCTCATAACTTGGCCATCCGAACTCCAAATCCAGATTTCCAAAGTTCTAACCAGGGTGGAATTGAACTCTCTTCCACATGGAAACATCAAAACCCATAGAAATCCAACTTAAATAGATCAAAACCATGCAAAACCGAAAATGAAGAAAACTTAGATCTAGAACAATGGAGACTCCAAATCACAAAATACCAAGTTCTAATATTGTTCACCATGTCCTATTCTAGAAAATGGACAAATAAAAGAGGGTTCTTATGTGGTAGCAAGGTGCACTTGCCTATGGGTGGGTGTTGTGGAGAGGAAGGAGAAGAGAGTTGGGTAGAGGAAGGAGAAGAAGAAATTAATGGAGGTTTATGAGGAGAGAGAAAAGGTTGGTGGAGTTTTAAAGAGGGTGGGATGTGGTGTATTGAGGGTGGAACATAGGCTAAGGTGTTCCAATACATATTAAACCAAACCAAACCAAACCAATCCAGTTAAAACCGGGCCATGCCAAAACCCAAAATACGAGAAATACCGAAATTCCACAAGTTGAGAAAAAAAATACATGCCAAAATCCAGATACGAGTATAAATACAAAATACGGGAAATACTGGAAATGAGGGTGACATGGTAGGTAGGGGTTCACCCCTTGGTTCATGATGAACCAATAGTGATCCCAAACCGAACCAAGCCAACCCGAACCAAGAATGAACCAAACCAGGGAGGAAACTAAGCAAGAAAAATCATGCAATACAAGAATAAATACGTACACGTATTCCAGAATACGTAATACGAACCACAGGCATTACAACTCTACCCTCCATAAAAGAATTCTGTCCTCGGAATTTAATCAAGAGACTAGAGGAGCAATGACAAGCTGTACTAATCAAAAGCAAGCTATAACTAGACAGGCAATCACTCATTCAAGCAAGGAATCGAAGGCATGAGGTATAAGGAAGACATTATACCTCACGAGTCAAACAAGTCAGGATACCGCAATCGGATGTTATCCTCACGCTCCCATGTTGACTCACCCAAAGAGTGATGACCCCAAGCGACTCGGACTAATTTGATAGTCTTGTTCTTGAGTGTTTTCTCTCTCCGGTCCAATATAGACACGGGCCTCTCCTCATACAAAAGGTTGGTACCAACAACCAATTCCGAATGATCCAGGATGTGGCTCAGGTCTGGGATATACCGTCGTAATTGGAATACATGGAACACGTCATGCACCTCGCTTAGCGACGGCGAAAGAGCGAGACGATAGGACACATCTCCTACTCGCTCCAGAATGTCAAACGGTCCTATATACCTAGGACTAAGCTTTCCTCGTACGCCGAAACGAATGACGCCACGGTTAGGCGAAATCCTCAGAAATACATGATCGCCGACCGAAAACTCGAGAGGGTGTCGATGAGAATCGGCCCAATGACGCTGACGATCTTGGACAACTCGAAGTGATCCCGAACTCTTCTGACCACTTCAACTGTCTGGGCAATCATTTCTGGGCCGAGCATCTGCCTCTCTCCGACGTCATCCCAGGCTAATGGAGATCTGCACTTCCTACCATATAATGTCTCGAACGGTGCCATTTGGATACTGGCCTAGAAACTGTTGTTGTGCGAGAATTCCACAAGGTGCAAGTGATCTTCCCATGAACCACCGAAGTCAAGTGTACAGGACCGTAACATGTCTTCAAGAGTCTGGATCGTGCGTTCCGACTGGCCATCTGTCTGCGAATGATATGCTGAACTGAACTGGAGAGGAGTTCCCAAACTCTCCTGCAGGCTACGCTAAAAGTACGACGTGAATCTTGAATCTCGGTCCGAGGTGATACTGACTGGCACTCCATACAACCTGACAATCTGTCTGAGGTACATCTCTGCTAACTGAGCCGTCGACTGGCCAACTCTGAATGGAAGAAAGTGAGCCACCTTCGTGAGCTTGTCAACTATAACCCAAATAGCATCTCGACCAGCTAGGGATTTAGGCAATCCGGTCATAAAATCTATGGTCACATGCTCCCACTTATACTCTGGAATGGGCAAGGACTGAAGAAGTCCAGCCGGTCTCTGATGTTCGGCCTTAACTTGTTGGCAAACCAAACACCGAGAGACAAACCGAGCTATCTTCCGCTTCATGCCATTCCACCAGAAGTGCTGACGGATATCGCGGTACATCTTTGTACTGCCAGGATGGATGGAATACTGAGAACTATGCGCTTTCGACATGATCTCCTGCATGATATCTCCACTGGGTACACAAAGACGCTTACCATGTCAAAGTGTACCATCCTCATGAATGCATAACTCTGGTCTTCGTCCTGCCTCCCACTCTGTTCTGAGTCGCTGAAGCTTGGAATCTGTTGACTGCGCCATCCGGATCCTCTCGACTATAGTGGACTGAACTTGCATACTGGCCATCAATGCCACACTGGAAGGGAGAACAACTTCAATATCCATCTTCTGAAGATTTGCTAACAGCTCTGGTTGTGCTGTTAGAAAATAAACTCTGGCTCTCCTGCTCAATGCATCTGCTACAACGTTGGCCTTCCCAGGATAATACAGTAAGTTGACGTCATAATCCACAAGAAGCTCCAGCCACCTCCTCTGACGCATGTTAAGATCCTTCTGGGTGAAAACATACTTCAGGCTCTTGTGGTCGGTGAAAATCTCCACCCTATCTCCGTACAAATAGTGCCTCCACAACTTAAGTGCAAACACTACTGCTGTCAGCTCCAAGTCATTGGTTGGGTAATTTCTCTCATGATCACGAAGTTGTCGTGACGCATAAGCTATTACCTTCCCATGCTGCATTAGAACACATCCTAAACCTCTGTCCGAAGCATCACAATACACTGAGAATCCTCCTGTGCCATCTGGAAGCGCAAAAATGGGAGCCGTCATCAAGCCTCGCTTCAACTTCTCAAAAGAATCCTGGCACTCTGCTGTCTAAGCTAACTGCGTATCCTTGCGGGTCAACCGAGTTAATGGCGCTGAAATCCGAGCAAAATCTGAAACGAACCGCCGGTAGTAGCCGGCCAATCCAAGAAAACTGCGAACTTCTGTAACTGTGCTGGACACCAGCCACGACTCAATAGCCACAATCTTCTGGGGATCCACTTCTACTCCTCCTCTGGTGATGATGTGACCCAAGTACGAAATACGGTCAAGCCAGAACTTGCATTTACTGAACTTGGCATATAACTGGTGCTCCCTGAGAATCTGAAGAACCACACGGAGATGCTGCTCATGCTCCGCCTCACTCCTGTTATAAACCAGGATGTCATCCAAAAACACAATCACGAACTGATCCAAATAGGGCATGAAGATGCGATTCATGAGATCCATGAATACTGTCGGCGCATTGGTCGCTCCAAAGGGCATAACAAGGAACTCCCAATGCCCATACCTCGATCTGAAAGCTGTCTTCGGGATGTCATGCTCTCTGACTCTGATCTGGTGATATCCTGAGCGCAAGTCGATCTTCGAGAATACTGATGCCCCTTTGAGTTGATCAAACAAGTCATCTATCCTCGGGAGAGGATATCTGTTCTTGATTGTCACTGAATTCAAGGTACGATAATCAATACATAACCTGGACGTACCATCCTTCTTTTTTACAAGAAATATCGGGGCTTCCCAAGGCGATCCACTAGCACGAATGAATCCCTTGGCTCAAAGTTCTTCAATCATCTTGTACAATATCTCCAATTCTGACGGCGCCATCCTGTAGACTCTCTCTGACACTGGGGCTGTCCCGGGAATCAAGTCTATGGTGAACTCGATCTTCCGCTCTGGAGGCATACCTGGAAGCTCTTCTGGGAAAATATCTGGGAACTCATCGACTACCCTGGGCAACTGAACTACTGCTACTGCCATCCGCAATATCGGAGGAGAAGACTCAACCTCGCCTCGAGAGAAGGAAAACTCCGGCTCACCTGAAATGCTAAAAACAACCCTGCCGATATGGCAGTCTATTCTAGCATACTGGTTCCTCAACCAATCCATCCCTAAGACCACATCATAATCGGCCATCAGGAATTCTATCAATCTAGCAGGAAATTCTCTACCGCTAACTACGATCCGACACGAGAAAAACACCCTATCGACTCCCACAAGTCCGTTACCAGTAAGTATATTGAGCCTTACTGATAATGACTCGGGCTCCAATCCTACCTGTGTCACGAATCGTGCAGACATAAAAGAATATGATGCACCAGAATCAAATAAAGCTGAAGCTAAAAATGAGTTGACGAGAATAGTACCTGCCACTACCTCTCCTGGTGCCAATCCTTCCTCTGCGGTCATCACCATAGCCTGACCATGCCCTCGGGGTGTTGGTCCCCTCTGCTGAAATCCTCGCTGCCTATTCTGACTCTGGACTTGGGCTTGAGCATACTGCTGGGGGTTCTGCTGCTGGAATACTTGGGTCTGAGGCAGCAAGGGCCTCGGCAATGGATACTGCTGCTGCTGGACTGGAACTGGCCCTCTCACCGAAGAGCTAGAAAGGTTGGACGATGATGAACCACCCCTATTCGGGCAGGACCCAACCCTATGGTCTTGTGCTCCACAAGCCAGGCACAATCCTTGCGCCCTGCGACATTTTGCCACCACATGGCCTGGCTTCCCACAATGAGAACATCCCACTGCGGAAGACTGCTTCTGCTTCTGCTGCTGCTGCTGAGGGTACGTCGGGGTAGAATGCTGGACCGATGTTACTGAGGCCGCTCACCTCGGAGCTCCAATAGTCAAAGCCCTGGCTGCCGGGGCTGGGGCTGAAGACTGATTCATCTGACCGTGGGATCTCTTTCGACCTCCGACCCTATCCACAATCCTCTGGGAGGTATACTCATGCCTCCTAGCTGCTCTCAAGACTGCATCAAAAGTCTGATGCTCAAACTGCTAATAGAATCTCCAGGTGAAGCCCCTGCTGGAATCGCTGGGCTCGATCATACTCGGTTGCCACCCAAGTGGAAGCAAACCGGCTGAGTCTCGAAAACTCGGCCGCATATCCATCGACCGTCCTGCCCATCTGCTTCAGATTGGTGAACCTCGTCTGTAGATCATACCGAGCTACAGCATCAAAATACTTGGTCTGGAATCTCTCCCTGAATACTGCCCAAGCAATGGGTGCTACTAATCCAACGGCCTGAGCCGCCCACCAGCTGCGGGCAAGATCTAGCAACTGCAGGCACACCACGGCTACCTTCTCGTTCTCTGGGGTCCTGGCTGCTTCGAAAATCACTTCAGTGTCCTGAAGCCAAGCATCTGCTGCGATAGCTTCTTCACTACCGTCAAAGAATGGAGGGTTCAGGCGCTTGAAGCTGTTGGCCGTGCTGTACCCTGATGACCTCCTCTGGTCAAGGCATCCGCCACTGCCTGGTGCAAGGCATCTCCACGACGATCTTGAGAAGCTATCAAGGTCCTGACGAGTCCTACTAATGTGCCATCATCAGGTTCTACAGGTTGAACTGGCTGAACTGGTGGCTCTCTGCCAGAAGGCACGACTCTGGAGGCTACTCCGGAATGCTGGGCTTGATCTCCTGGTTGCTACTGATCCGCGGGAAGTGCTCCGCCTCGCTGACCGGCAGGTCCAGGAACGATGCTACTGAAGAAGACGACATGGGGAACAATAAGGAAGGACCAAGACAGATCAACGATACAAGCATATGATCAGGACAAGAATCCAGGGATTCAGAAGTTACGAGCAGAGATCAAAGGCGAACACTGATTGAGACATCTATTCGGTAAACCTTCACATATCTTGATTTATAAGACCTGTATGGGCCACCACTTAAACTATGTCATGCCCTAGAACCAGAATACTGGAGAGCGGGGGAAGACATAGCCAGCTACGTATATGAAATGGATTCCATCTCGCTATACGGTCACGGCTGTCTAGATACATGAGGGTTTATCTACAAGCCAGCAGTCTCTTAAGGTCATGAACAAGCCTATTGTCTCAATCACAAGCAAATAAGTAAAAGTCACAAGATGTATGATCATTAAATATACAATAGTAAGGCATCCCAAACATTACATAT
This sequence comes from Iris pallida, assembly GCA_029216955.1. Classification (NCBI taxonomy): domain Eukaryota; kingdom Viridiplantae; phylum Streptophyta; class Magnoliopsida; order Asparagales; family Iridaceae; genus Iris; species Iris pallida. Next base: position 23,471,901 of record JANAVB010013397.1, on the reverse strand, counting down.
TCAGTTGATCATGAAGCTAGTCGTTACAAAATGTCAAGACTAGCAAGAGTTTAGTCATACATGATCAACCCTAGGATCTGTTAATCATGTTACAGCCCGTAGGCAGACAGTAAGTAAAGTACAATCGAGCTAAATAGGTGCTCGCCGGCTAAACGCCTTAAAAAAATATTTTACAATAAAGTGGGAGAACAAAAATAAACCCACTTATTGCCAGGGTTCCGTCTAGTGGCCACCATCTGGCCGGAAGGTCGGTAGATCCTCTGGAGCTGCTCCAAAATCTGGCCAGACAAAACCAGCTGGGTCAGACCCCAGAAAGAGCAAGTGCCACAAAGGAGACTTTACTTAGGAACTAAAACCAGCAATCAGTACAAGAGTATAAATAAAGTAAGAACTGGAAATAAAGAAAATACATCAGGAGTGTGCCACGACGGGCCACTATCATGTCATGTTCAATTATCATTTACAAACATATTAAATAAAGGCAAGACATATGCGGTCAGGAGGATAGGAAACTCATGCGGCTGGCGGGGGATGGGTCTATGCGGCTGGCTGACCAATCAAGTACATGCGGCCGGGGAGGAGCAACACATGCGGCTGCGGGGAGCAATGACTACGCGGTCAAGGGAAGCAAACCCATGCGGCTGGAAGACTGTGGTCTATGCGGCTCGTGAGTGTTGAGTTCATGCGGCTCAGAGTGGACGGAGTCCCATACGGCTGGACTGGGAAGCTCAGCCATGCGGTTAAGTAAGAAGGACTTCATGCGGCTAGAAGGAATACTTGCCGCATGAACTTGTCATGCGGTCAAGTCAAGGCAATAGTGCATGCGGTTGGAACTGACTTGCCACATGAATATTCATGCGGTCAAGTGCTACTACGCGGCTCGGGACTATGCTTCTTCTCCAAATTTCCGAGAAGAAGTACACCATAAGCCATGGCTCCAAATTGCATAACTCTATCATTCGGAGCCCAAATCCGAATTTCCATAGGTCAAAATGGGATAGAACGAAATTCTCTACAACATGAAACCATCAAAACTCGGAAATAACAAGATTAAGTAGATTAAAACCCAAGAAATTCGAAAATAAGGTAAATATAGATCTACAAGAATCTAGCCATGGAAAGTGAAAATGCCAAGTTCTAAAGTAAGTTAGAATGCTGCAAGGAAGAGAACGAAGCAATAAAATTAGAGTTCCTCCATGAAGCAAGTTGCACTTGCCTAGACCTCTCTCTTTCTCTCTCTCTGGTAGGTGAATAAGTAAATGGAAGAAGAGTAATGAAGAGAGAGAAGGAAAAATGGTTAATAAATGGTAGTGGTGGTGGTAGGTAGGGGTTCATCCCTTGGTTCATGATGAACCAATAGTAATCCCAAACCGAACCAAGCCAACCCGAACCAAGAATGAACCAAACCAGGGAGGAAACTAAGCAAGGAAAATCATGCAATACAAGAATAAATACGTACACGTATTCCAGAATACGTAATACGAACCACAGGCATTACAAAAATTGGCTCGCAATATAACTGGTCTGTTCTGGACACCTTTTCGTAGAACGGACGCCCCGGACAAACCGTGTGGAACTGTGTGGGTTTGCAATTAGATAAGAAATAGACATAGTGATATTTTCATTAGTTTTGTTTTCACAAAAATATGAGGTCAAAAAGTACACAAAATCTTAGATAAAAATAGTATACCTGCTGGAACGAATTCAGACTTAGATCCCGAACTTCGGTTGACTTGTAAAATTTGCAGATCCTTACAAAGTTATCATGGCTCCTCAGAGGCTTGCTATGACATTAGAGGGTTGTGTTTGCTTCATAATAAATATTCATGGAGCATCACGGAAGGTCGGAAAGGGTTCAAAATTGTCGGTACACCACAAGGTGCTGCAGCTGAATTAGACTGAGAGAGGATTTTGGTTTTTGTAATGTATGAAGAGAGGGGCTATGGTTTTTGAAGTTTAAAATATAAAACTTTTGAGTTTTATATGTTAGGGTTTGGTGGAATTTGGTTTGGGTTGATTTGGTTTAGTTTTGGGCCTCCAATCAATAAATATGGCAAGGTGTATCTCTAGATTTCCCTATCTGGAAGTAGGATAGATTGAGTCAATATACATAGAATCTATGCATGCATGGCTCCCATTTAATTGATAAAAATTAATCAAATATAGGTCTATTAGGTTTTGGCAACCTAGGATGGGATCCACTAAGTTGGTTGGACTAGGCTTTGACAAGTAATCACCAAGTTATGCATAGGTGAATTAATGGATTAATAATGAGTTTCCATATTTGGAAAGTCAATGTTGAGTTGTCTCAAACCCTTTATGGATGTACAAAAATCATACAAATTAATTATGGTAACCTATTATAGGCTTAACCAAGGCTAATTGAACTAGTTCTAGGCCTATAGGGTTTATGGAATTGAAATTGACTCCGAAAAACTATTTAATGGGTCTTGTGTGCCACTTGAAAATAAATAGTACATGGAAACTCAATTGAGTGGGACACCATTAGCATGTTTATAGTAAGCTCAAAATAGGTCAAAACCATATATTGGGTCAAAATGTTTGGATCGGGCTTGGGCCTCAAATCGAGGTTGAAAAATACATTAAGTTTTACGGTAAGGATTAAAATGACTATTTTGATCCCAAAGTTGTGCAAGAAATATGTAGTAGAAGAGAACATGTTTGTTTGGGTGAGACCTGATATAGTAAAATGAAGCTGGACTTGTCTAGAGCACAAGTATGGAACTAGATTTAAAAAATCGATAATTGTTGTGCTTCAAAAATCAAAGTTACGTTAAAGTACCTCTATAGTCAATTTTAAAATATAGTTTAATATTTAAAAACACATAAAATTAAAATTAAAAAATCTTCAAAAAAATAGGGTGCTCACACATCAGCTCATACTTTAAAGCAATTTTGTCTTCATCTGAAGATGGCTTTGCTGTGCCAACTCATGGGATGTGACACGGCTGCGATATTGGTTCATATAACCATAACATGATAATGCCTTGGTTATTGTGCAGCTATCGACTGTTTGCACTACGGGGCACATGCTGCACCGCCTTTCAAGTGTCAGCTGACAATGGACACACATGTTAGTTGAGGTATTAAATGCTGATGGGACAGTTGGGGAGCCATAAGCGCATGGAATTTTTAGCGCATGAAGCAGGCTGTCTTATGTCTTTTATGGTACAAGTTTTGAGGAGGCACATGGTCATTAAGCGTATGGTTTTGAATTTTTCATGCTTCTACAATGACTACGACTATATATAAATAATAAATATTTATTTAAAAAAAATAAAAATCACCATTTAGGCCTAATAAATAATTAAAAAAATTAAAAATTCTAGAGCTTTACAAGGCCATTTATAACCAAAGAAAAAGAAAGAGCAAAGGAGCAATTTTTTGCCAGCGGTCAGAAGATCTGTCGGTCATCCGCGGTCTTCCTTCGGATCTTTCGTCTACATAGTGTAACGGCTAGAAATGGAGCCGTTGGAATCACTGTTTGGACAGGATCCTACCGATGGAATCCGGATGGTAACAAGCCAAAAATTCGTTGGTATTTTGCAGACTTCCATCGGATAATATAATACCTAACAGAAAGCTTTCCGTGGTCCATTCGAATGATCCTTCGGTGGTCCTGGGTGATTTTCTACCCTAGCTTTTGAGTTTGCCATCTATTTCTTGTGTTTACAATTATTCCTAAGACTCATTACACTCTAGATAGAATATAGCAGGTGTAGGCTTTTTTAGAGTCTTGAAATGATGATGGCTTGGCTTGGCTTCTTTACTTGATAGATGATGACTTTTTTCTTGACGATAGTTGTCCAATTATACCCAGATTGTAAAATCCGAATATCTTTCGGGAGCATCACCCCCGAACCCCCATGGGGGCCTTATCCCCTCGACCCTCGTTCACAGACCGAACAGCGGAACCCCCGAGCGCGTGGCCCCGGAGATATCGTGGGCAATTCAAAGAAATCTTGTGGGAGACCGTCATCTTTGGCCCGTCATGACTTTTTATTGTATATGTCTATGTTGATCTTATTTATTGCTTTTCTGCAAATACAATGTTAGACGAAAAAAAATGTACATTGTAGAAAGTATGATAAAATTAATGCATATTAGGACTACGCTAAGTTTAAGTATAAATACTATAGTGATAGCATAAATATTGGTGATATCATAATGTTAAACTTAATCGAATAACCATAATAAAAAACATAGATAATTGGTCTAACACATTAAAGAAGGAATTGCACTGAAATTTGATGAAACCAAGGGAATAAATGCTCTAGCACCGTATATCTTATAGAAACAACAACCAGAAGAGAAACTCCAAAAAAGAGTACTTTAAACATAAATGAGTTTGCAATTAAAAACATTAATTCTTAATCCAAATAAAAATGGTGAGTTAGAAGAAAAAGCTCAAGTTTTTTGCATCTTCAACTGTTGAAAAATGGATGCCATTTGTATAGAAGATGCTAGCAAATCTAAATTTGTTTTAAAGTCGTAGGAAGATCTTATGGTTTAAACAAAATTTGCTCGGTTACATAAAATATAGAGAGAAGCAGAGCAAAAAGAAGGTTGTGTATCCTAAAAGATATGGAGTAGTTACGGTAATTTAAAATTTAAAATAAATGGTTTTAAATGACATTTTTATCCTTCTATGAATATGATTTAATATATAATAATTTAGTTAAACTATATAATCGAAATACCAGATATTATTATTTATGTTGTGAAAATAGAAAAGAAAGAGAGAAGATTGGTAGCCAGAAAATTTGTACGTAGCTTTTCTCATTGATAATGTATTTAGAGGGAATGAGATAGGGGTTGTTGTAGGTATGGATAAGGGCATCCATATTTGGGTTTATCCAAATCACAACACTCCCCCTTGGATGTCCACTTTAATTATTACCTCATTAAAACTTTTTTAAGTAAAAAAATCCATCTTTTGGGGAAAAATCCATAGAAATGAAAAGACTAGAATAATATTATTCAAGAATCCATGTGGGTGCGACTTACACTGCCTCTTAAAAACATTTTGAAGGAAAAATCTAGTGGAAAAAAACCTCAATGAAGGAAAAGAATACAATATACAGAGACATGTTTCAAGATGTCTCCATTAGCATCTTCAGGATGCTTGCATCTATAGGATGCTCCCTTCAAAATATAATATTACATTCATGCTCTTACATCAATTCAAAATAAAAAATCAACCCCCAATACCATTTAGATATTACATCTCAGCCTAACACTTTATTTGTCTACGCATTTGTACTCATATCCTTATGAAGAGGTTGCCGGCTTTATTTGTGATTCATGAAAGCTCACAACTCCCCCTGATATATAATTGTTGAAAATATGGCACTGTATATTCTCTTTTTTGCTCAATTAATTACAAGAAGGATTTGGGAAGATTGTCGCAGTATTTTGCTCTACTTATCTCCAAAATACCTGTAACTTTGTTTATAAAAGATATACCTTGTTTGTGATATCCTCTTAAGAAGGATCAGATAAATATCCTACTTTTTTATATCTCATTATATCAAAACATAAAATAAATCAAGAATGATATGTCATTCAAATGTCCATGTCTAGATGCATATCAGCATTTTACATAAAATATTGTGCTAAATGAATGACAATACATAATTTTATATTCTTTATATAGGTTACTTCAGGACCAATAAAATGTTATTTCATTATGTTGATCGTAACAGATCCAACTGACCTGGCCATATATTATAGTTTATTGAGTAAATGATAGCTACTTATATTATATCTCTTCAGGAGATTTACCTCAATAGAAGATTATAGTAGGTCTCTTCTGGAGGTTTATCTATTCTAGAAATTATCGAAGATCTCTTCTAGAGATTTATCTATTCTGGAGTTTATCTCTTATGATGTCTTTTTGGAAGATTCGATCTCTTAGGGAGATTCCGATCTCTTCGAAAGATTTTCGATCTCTTCGGGAGATATAATCATATTTTCTTTCTCTTGAGGATATTTTCTCATCAGAGGGTACTTCTGATCTTTTTAGGAGATCTTTCTTTAGGAGGTACTTTATAGATGACCGTTTCGATGAATCCGTTCAAAAATTTCTTCATAAACCCAATAAGAATCATTTGCAAATCCTTAGGAGATAGCATGGTAATTTTAAATCCTTCAAGGATATACCTAAAAATTTAAATTCTCGACCTTCGAGGATATATCTTATCGTCTAGGTTATTATGATCAAAAAATATATTTATTCATATACTATTCATGATTATTTCGAGAATCCTTGAGCTAATATTGCTATTATATATTTGGATCTCTATTTGTTACAAATATCCATTCAAAACCTATCGGATTTATTCCTTTTGGATTTTGTACTAAAGAACAAACACCCATTCAAAACCTACCGGGTTTATTCTTTTTGGGTTTTGTACTATAGGACCGAACACTCCATGTTTTATGAGAGATATTGCATCCTTTTATTATCATTTTCTATATTTAAGGATTATTCGTGGTTTGGGGTTATCAATTATTTTTATCACCCTTTTTATTCTCGTTTGATAATATCATCTATGATAAAAAAAAAATTGATTCCAAATTTCTCTTAAACAAATTTCTTGGGTACCTGTAACTCTTTTTCAGTCTCTTCTAGAATCTGAGGTATATCCTCGGCTTATACTTTGAGAAATTAGATATTTGGTTCATGACATCTTTTGGATCGGCATAAACGTTTTCTCTACAGGAAATGCTTCTTCAGGAGCTGCTTCTTTAAGAGCATTAATGTGTGTTATATTATTCGGCCTCTTCTTCTGGAGAGCTGAATATTTAGAACCTTTAGGTCTTACGCTTTCTTACTATATAACTTATTCATTTGTTGCCTTTATTTTATTCTTTTGGCACTTACTTCTATTAGAAGATAGATTCATAGTTGGTACAACTATTTATATAGCATAATCGAGTAAACATCTAGTAATTCGTTTGTAATAAAAATACTAATTTCTCCTAATTTAGTCGAGAGTAGATAAATGGGAAGTATGCCATGATTGTTCTTCTAGAAAGATGCTTTTATGATGTTCTTCTAGAACGATGATAAAGTTCTTCTAAAACGATAATTTAAGACATTTTTTCTAGAACAAGGCATTTATCTTCTTCAAATTATAATCTATGACATTCTTCTGGAAATACATTTATCTTCTTCATATTATAATTCACGATGTTCTTCTGAAAAAAGACATTTATCTTCTTCCTATCTCCCCCTAACGACAAAATTTTTGTCTTATTAATGTGACAGATCACAAAAAAATTATCTCATGTCTAGAAGATTTAATAATCTAAGGAGATAAACAAAAGAAAATTTCAATATTATAATTAGAAAAATATAAATGCTCATATAATAGTTTAAAATAATACCAACATAAGTCAAAAAATATAATTCAAAATTATGCTACTAGTTATCCAGATACAATATTCAAGATTGATGGTTTAAAAAAAAACTTATCCTTGAGATCAATGGTGTGTAAAGCAAGTTGGTAAGAGATGATCGCATGGATTAGTTTTAATAATTCTCATCATCATTATTTTGGGATTTCTTATCGATCATATTACAGTTTAAAAGTTATAAGATCATTTAGCGTCTAGCTCACAACGGACCCGTATGATTGAGCTTTTGGCTTAACATTAGAGTCCCCGCTCCTCGCGGTTTACTATATAAAGACTACGGCTTTTTGAATCAGTCTTGACTAAGTTTGGGGAAACCTTTGCCGGTATCATTGGATTACGGACAAAATGCAATGAACATTTCCAACTGATGGATCAGCTTCTATTAAAATGAGTCCAATAGTTTTTGTTGGATATTTTCTTTCGCTGCTTGATTTTGATGGAAACATTTTCGTGTTGGTTTTCGATGATTGTTTTTCATTGTTTGCTTTCATCACATTTTGCATTCATTCTGAATCTTGAAAGAAAGAGATCGAAGTATGTTAATCAAATGTTGGTGCCAATGTAGGACGCATAGACGGAGCGTGATTGGTATATGAAGTCCCTCATTATTTCAAATAAGAATCAATCTCGGTGAGTTTCTTTGACCGAATTACCATTTATCTCCATGCCTTAAAAAATAATCACTATGTCATGCCCTAGTTCTAAAATACTTAGGAGCCCAAGACATGAGCATGCCAGATATACAGCTAGAATAAGTATTCTTAATTTAATGGAATTATCCTAATCGTAGTACACTGAAATACAACAGTCACAGGTAATCTATTATCTCTCCAGCAATAATATAATACTATAATCTCATCCACAGAATATCAACATCAACACAAAAGAATATAATAAAGTCTGACTGAAATAGAAATAAGTCTGAATATCCAAATACAAGATCTGTCTGAAATAACCAAGTCTGGTGGAAATATATTCACAAAAATAAAGATACAATGCTGGAAATAATAAAGTACTAAAAATAAAATATTCAGGACAAAGCTAACTAGATAAATTATCCATGACTCTAATCAACTATCAATCCCTGGATCAGGAAAACTCCTAAGGCACAACCTCTATGTCCTCTGCAAGAAATCCAGGCTCGATACCTAGTCTGTAAACTATAGGATAAAGGTGCTCGTCCGGATCTGAGAAAGAACTAGGTCCTCAGAGTGATGTAACAAGATACAAAATAACATGCTACAATATGAACTGTAATAAATATAAGAAATAAATAGGGTAAACTATCCATTTATGTGAATGCACATCGAAGACGACTTTGGGCCATATGGGTAGGTGTTACGGCCCGTATCCGTATTTCGAAATGCAAATGCGTGAGCAAGCCAGCTACGTATGGAGCGGACTCCAGCCCATCTCGAATACGTAAACGCTGTCTAGACTATGGTATTATGCCTAATCATGGCAAGGCTAATCTATATCTCAATCCAAAACAAGAATATAAAACATGAATGAACACTATGGGTCGTGGTCTGCAGCCTACTAGCATATATATCCAATTAGACACCAAAAAATAATATGAGTCTATAAAGTAATCTAACAAGCAGAGTATATCATGATAAGGAATGAAAGCACGAGACGATAATAAACGTAATATCAATACCTGAATCCTACAAGTATATCGTAATCATCCACCATATTGCTCTGCTGACTAACTCCATGCAATCGCTAAACCTGAAGAGATCACCAGGTCCTCAAGGGACATAGCAAGATACATAAAAATATGATTATCTAACAGTTTATCATGCAATAAAGAAAATATAGGATACAAATAAGAAAAGTTCAATCAACACGAAAACATGACTATACACGACTAGAAGAGCCACTACGCATAAATGAACTACTGGAGGATAACAAGAGAACGCAATGTCACGATGTCAACGGATATCCAATCGAATACTCAAACCCTCGCCCCTAGTGTGGACTCGTAGTTTTGAATAACTACTAACCCTCGCCCCTGGTGTGGACTCGCAGGTTAGCTTTAGGAATCACCCTCGCCCCTAATATGGACTTGCAGGTTTGGATAGATAACTACTGACCCTCGCCCCTAGTGTGGACTCGCAGGTTAGCTTCAGGAATCAAGGTACAAATAACTACTAACCCTCGCCCTTAGTGTGGACTCGCAGGTTAGCTTCAAGAATTTAAGGTTCTGCAGTTCTGCTATGACTTACTCATCCTATGACACGATACGACTCAGTCGAAGTACATGTGACGACATGATACGACCCAGTCAAGATGCACGGGAGAATAGATCCAATATGAACAACAAAGCTAACTATGAACAAGGACTATATATATACTAGCATGCATGATATACAAATCACATGTAAATAATCAACTAGTAAGACTAGATAAAAATAAAAATATGCATGTAAAAAAACTGTAGAGGGAGGCAAGGTATACTTTTCTGGTTCCGCGATATGAGAATGCAGTTTCGCTCCCGTGTCTACGCCTCCAGAATCCAATGCTCCTAAATAATTTATTTAACTATTATGAAACATATCAGAACTTAACTAACTAAACTAATGTTTTAAACTACTTTAACTATACTCAAATATCTTGTAGGACTACTTAAATTGTGTAACATACATACGTGTCCAAGGAGACCACAGAACACAGTTTTAGGGTTTTCGACCTTCCAATTAATCGGTTATGACCCCACGTCTATAACACACTTAAAAATCATATTAAATTATAAAAATAATATTTAAAACTATTTTCTACAGTATTAACTCTGAAATTCCCGAATTATGATTTATAAAGAATTATGTGACTAGTTGACTACTACGTCACCTAGTCTACCCGAAACTCGTCATGAACATGGCCAATTATTCAAAATAGCTAAAATACCCAAAAATATATTTTAAACAGAATTTAAATACCTTATTTTACAGAATATCATCATGGGTACAAGGGTTAAGTTATGCTATAAGTTTTGGACATTCTAGGTCAGCAGGTTACCCGAAAATAGCTAGTTTTGACCTATAATCTTTTCGACCAGATTTGAGTTGCTAAATTCATGAAAAAATACTTAAGAATCCTAATTTATATATATGAACACATAAAATTCCACTACCAAAATACATGGATTTACCGACGGCCTTATCCGTCGGTAGTCCGTCGCCAAAAATAAATACCGACGGATTACCGACGGATATTTTGGTAAAACAGCCGTCGGGAATAACCTCGTCGCTAAAACATATCCGTCGCTACTCCGTCGCTCAGCGACGACTTAGCGACGGAATACCGTCAGCGCATTTAAATATATATAGCGACGGATTACCGACTAGCTTTCGTCAAAACATATATCAGGATATAGGGTTAGCGACGGAAAACTCCGTCGCTAACGAGTCGGCAAAACCGTATCAGTGATTTTCTGATACCCAATATCCGTCGCTAATCCGTCGTAAATTTGTCGGCAAAAGCGTATCAGAGATTTTCTGATACCCAATTACCGACAGACATTCCGTCGCTAAACCGTCGCTCAATGTAAAATTCTCCAGGTAGCGACGGATATTACGTCGCCAATCCGTCGATACATTAAATTCCTACAGTTAGCGACGGATAGTCCGTCGGGACTTTGTCGCCAGTCCGCCGTAAGTTAGTCGCCAATCCGTCGCTAATGCTAAAATTTATGGACATCAAACAGCATCAGTTCGACGGATCGTCCGTCGCCAATCCGTCGCTTTATTGAAATGCTCCAGGTAGCGACGGATTTTACGTCGCCACTCCGTCGCTAACCTCAGTTTCTCCAGTTAGCGACGGATAATCCGTCGCTGAGTGGTCGCCAGTCCGCCGTAAGTTAGTCGCCAATCCGTCGCGAAAGCTAAAATTTCTGGACATCAAACATCATCAGGTCGACGGATCGTCCGTCGCCAATCCGTCGCTTTATTGAAATGCTCCAGGTAGCGACGGATAGTCCGTCGCCACTCCGTCACTAACCTCAGTTTCTCCAGTTGGCGACGGACTATCCGTCGCTGAGTGGTCGCCAGTCCGCCGTAAGTTAGTCGCCAATCCGTCACGAAGGCTAAAATTTCTGGACATCAAACAGCATCAGGTCGACGGATCGTCCGTCGCCAATCCGTCGCTTTATTGAAATGCTCCAGGTAGCGACGGATTTTACGTTGCCACTCCATCGTTAACCTCAGTTTCTCCAGTTAGCGACGGACTATCCGTCGTTGAGTGGTCGCCAGTCCGTCGCTAACTGCTAATTTTTGAAAAAAAATACTGCAAACAGACTCTTTCCTGTTTATACAACACATCCAACACAATATCAAACATGCAAAATATCCATATACAACACCATATATCCATATCCAACACGAATATCCAACGTATCCAATATCCAACACCATATATCCATATACAAAATATCCATATCCGACACCAATATCCAACGTATCCAATATCCAACAAAATATTACCAACACAATATATCCAATATCCAACATTAAATTATCCAAACATAAAAAAAATATCCGAACATACAATGTATCCAAATGTCTACAAAACCAACAACATAAACAAAATCAAATCCCGTCCGTCGGATCGTCTCGTGCTCGTGCCGCCGCATCCGCTTTGCGTATGTACTCCTCCACCGTGTGTGCCGGCACTTGGGACAAGACATGGTCTGGAAGCACGCGTAGCTGCTCTGGCGACATCATGTCAAGGAGCGTCAAGATGGTGTTATCCGATACGATGCGGGCGTCCGCAGAGCGGTTAAACGAAAGCCGTCCAGGGGAAGAAGGACCAGGTCGATCCGAAGCATCGGCAGCAGCAGTAGACGGACCGGGAGCAGACGGACCGGAAGCAGACGGATAGCGCCCCAACACTATCGCTCGCAAATTTGACATCGCGGAGGTCAGAGTCACAAGCTGCGCCCTCACATCGTCAACCGGGGGCGCTGGGGGAGGCGGAGGCGGTGGATATCTCGGGGACGGCTGCAACGAGGGCGCCATGGAACCTAAGCCGTAGACGCGCCCTTTCCTAACGCCGCCGACGGATTCTACGAACACGTCGTCGTAGCGAGCGGCCATAGAAGAGTGCGTCTGGGTGGGCGTCGTTTCGCCGACATTCTCGGAAGGGTGCTCGATCTCAAGCCGACTAAGTGCCTCACGATACGCAGCCTATCCAATGAATGTGTTTATACTATAAGTTTTCCTAAGTTATAATCTAAATCCTATGTTTCCCTAAGTTATAGTCTGAATCCTAAGTTTATCTAATTAACTTAACAATAATTATATTTCTAACATAAATCTCATAAACGTAAGTACTTACATCAGTCTCCTCGGCCCTCTCGTCGACGAAGCTCCCGTCCTTCCGCCTCTTGTGCGTATGTACGAATACATCGTGAGCGGTGACCGTCTCCGCCTCTTTCCCCTGCTTCACCGCCCGTTGGGCCTGCATACGTAGAATTTAATTAACTTCGTATATTAACAGTACGAAATTAAATAATAGAATGAATTTGAATTTGTGCTATCTCACCAAATCTGCACGCGTCAATGCGTGGGGCCTTGATCCCCCCGTATGCAGACCCGCGACCTGTCGATTAGCCTTAGCTTTCTCCGATTTCAGCTTGAACTGCGGAGTATCCATCTTCTCCAACATCTGCTCATAGTACTCCGCCCGGATCCAGTCCTTCCTCGTATGTGCCGTACGAAGGTCGTACACCGCATCCCGTATCTTCTTCCCGGCGGCGGCTTTGTAGGTCCTGCGGATCGCCTCCTCGCGATGGGGGGGCCACCAGAACGTCTTCTGATATACAAATTCAAATATCACGTAATAAAAAATTTAATGATTTAAAGAATAATTAATAATTCACCGACGGATTTATACCCTCATCTCGTCGAGCCAGACGTACTTCATGTCCTGAGACACCTCAGAAAAATTGAGGTAGGGGCCATAGTAGTTATCCCGGATAATGCGCCCTAGAATCCGGGCAGCATCCCACGGGAAAAACCTATAAAGAAGCAACGACTGGATTATTAACTTGAATAAATGAAACAAATTTAATAAATTAACTTAAATTTACTTACGATTCACCAGCGGGCCATAGCTCTCGTCGGAACTCGCCCACCAGCCTCTCTGGTGGCATCGGGGGATCCGCGGGTCCGCGCACGTACTCCCCGGTAACAGGATAAAACTGAATCTCGGGGTACTCCGAGGCCCACCCTGCAGTAACTGCTGGGCCCCCTGCTGCATCTGCTGCTGCATCCGCTGGTACATCCGGTGGCGGAACGGATCCGCTAGCGGATGGAGTTACAGGCCTCGACGACGATGTCGGTAGCACCGAGGAAGAATGACGGCAGAAAGAGCCTGTGTCCGGGCTCTCCAAGTCGGGATCGGAGGTCACATCCGGGGAATGCGGCTGGCGACCACGACCACTACCACCACGCCCACGCCCACGCCCACGACCACCACCACCACCACCACCACCGCCGCCGCCGCCACCGCCACGACCACGGCCAGCACCACCAGTACGGGTGCTCGCAACCATGCCCTGTAAATAGAACACATAAACAAAATACCGACAACATAGATTTATAAATGAATATAAAACTAAACATATCCATACCAGCAGCAGGGCGATGAGTGCCGCCCAGACGAGTAGGCCTAGGAGTGCCATCTGCAAAAAGAAACTCATACAATAATACGCAAATATCCCAAACTGAAATAAATATTACAATCAGAAGTGAAGTACGAATAAAAGCTAGATACACAAAATCTGATAAAATCACGCACCAATACAACAAAGTACAATTCTTGTAACTTTTGATGAAAGGGCATCTTGTGTTCCACTAGACTTGTAATTGTAAATCCAAATGTAATAGGGTAATTTAGGATTCGAGACTAGATATTGGGTGCTTCAAGATACAACTGAAATATAGCGATATTTAATCATCGTCATCGTCCTCTTCCTCGGCCTCGGCCTCATCATCATCATCATCCTCATCGTCGAATTCATCTGTATTCTCATCCTCATCCTCATAAAGTTCTTCTTCTTCTTCTTCTTCAGTCTCAATACTTGGGACAAGACGCCTCTTTCTCTCCTGGTTGACATCTAAGTCTTGTATATCAACCTCTTCCTCCCCTCTATTTTCATCAGCAAGATGTATATCAACCTCTAATTCAACATCCATGTCACAAGACTGTTGTCCCAAGTATTGGGGCTTTTCGATCTGGTCCTCTTGGTATGCTGGGTCTCCAACGTTGAATATATTTCTAGATTTAATCTTGCATACTGCCCACCAGTCAAAGCGATATCTACGACGCCTTGGGTAGCTTGTATAGTAGACTTGAACAGCCTGACTTGCTATCGCAAACGTGTCGGACCCTCTATACCTCCTGCGATGATTTATATCGACGAATCCAAATTGTTTATCGATTCTCCAACCGATATTTGGTGTCGTATCGAACCACTCACATTTGAACATAACAATATGCATATCAAATGGGGCACTATATTATAATTCTACAATATCCCGAAGCACTCCATAATAGTCAAAGTCCGGCTCGTCGTCATAGATTGTGCCTGTTATGCAAACACCAGAATCCTTCGTACTGAAGCCGTCATTGAGAAATTCGGCATTTATAGGATGTTGAGTTATCTTAAACTTGAAGCCATTAACGACATAGCCGGGCCAAGTCTTTGCATGCTTCTTCGGTCCCAATGACAAATAACGAATGCTCTCATTTGTGAGTGTACTTGGTTCAGCTAATAAAACCTGTAAACTTTAAATGTTTTAGTTGCATATATATATTTAAATGGTAGCCGCATAACATATTATCTCAGTTACTTACGTAATCTCGAAACCATGACGGAAAGGTAAAATCAACCTCTCTTTGAAGTCCCTTATCGGTAATATCGGGTGTCCTTATTTTGACTTCATCTCTAAATACACTGTTAGAGAGAATAAAAATTAGTGTAGTCACTTACCTCACCAAATTAGAGATTATAACGAGGTGTAGTCACTTACTTCTCCAAATCTCTCACTTCTTGTATGTCACAATTTAACAAGACATATCGGTGAGCGGCATCATACTCATCGTCACTCAACCACCGTTTCTTACTAGCCCCAATAGGCTTGCCCCTTAAATTGAATATACCTCCTTCCTCAACGTCTTCGTCATTCCTTTGAGATCTATTTTGATTTGTCTCAACATGAGTATCGAAATAAATGGAGCAAAAGTTTGACACCTCCTCGATAAGATATGCTTCGTATATCGAAGCCTCTATATGAGCCTTGTTGCCAACTTTCTTCTTTAGATGAGGTAGATACCTAGAGAGACAAATTATCTTGAGAATTAACAATGAATTGTAAAATCCACTTAAATTATATCGATTTTTATTTACCTTTCAAAGGGGTACATCCATCGATAATGAACAGATGCACCGACACGGGCTTCGTATGCTAGATGAATCGGTAGATGCTCCATACTGTCGAAGAAACTCGGTGGAAATATTTTCTCTAACTTGCAAATTGTTAAGACAATTTTCTCCTCAAGTTGTATCATATGTTGCACCGTGAGCTTAGTTGAATAGATATCCCTGAAGAATGTAGACAGCTCGGCCAACGGAACCCATACAGCAGAAGGCAACAACTCTCTCAACGCAATGGGCAGTAATCTTTCCATAAATACGTGGCAGTCGTGACTCTTCATTCCTATTAGCTTGCGTTCATTGAGATCAACGCATCTAGAAAAATTCGACACATAGCCGTCGGGAAATCTTAAAGTAGATATCCACTTGCAGATTATGAATCTATCTTCCTTGCTCAATGCGTATGGCGCTATCGGCTTAGTTACTTGTCCACCAGCTCCCCTTTGTATCAAGTTTAGATTATGACGTTTGCATATCTCGGCCATGTCTTGTCTTGCTTTTGGATTGTCCTTCGTCTTTCCTTTAATATCCATAACGGTATTGAAGACATTATCGAACACATTCTTTTCGATATGCATGACATCAAGATTATGCCTAATAAGATTATCTTTCCAATAAGGCAAGTCCCAGAAGATACTCCGTTTGGTCCAGTTATGGCTTTGTCCGAACCCCTCGACACGATTGTTCGATGGATCTTCCATTGCGGTGGGCAATTCCTTTACATCTTCCCAAATATCGTATCCCGACAATCTGGCAGGAGGTTCAAAAAATTCTTGTTTCCATATCTGAACGCGTCCTTGTTCTTTTGCCAAGGATGTCTCGTTGGCAGAAATTGACGGTGACAGTCAAAGAAAGAAGTTTTTCCTCCATGTCTAAGGCGGAACGCCTTACTATTTTCCATACATATCGGACAAGACATGTTGCTGTGCGTACTCCATCCCGACAGCATACCGTATGCTAGAAAATCATTGATTGTCCACATGAGTGAAGCTCTCATCTGAAAGTTTTGTTTTCTGGAAATATCATAGGTCGTGACGCCGATCTCCCATAACTGTTTCAGCTCATCCACCAACGGCTGTAAAAATATATCGATGTTCTTTGTCGGATTTTTGGGACCGGGTATGATAGCTGTCAAGAACATATAAGGAGTCTTCATACACATCCATGGTGGCAGATTGTAAGGGGTAAGAATGACCGGCCAGCATGAGTATTGAGATCCCGACTGTCCGAAAGGGGCGAAGCCATCAGAACATAGCGCCAGGCGTACATTTCTAGGCTCTACAGCAAAATCTGGATGACACAATTAAAAATATTTCCACGCCTCCCTATCCGAAGGATGTGACAATTCTCCTTCGTCCTTTATGCGATCTTCACTGTGCCACGTCATGTGTTCTGCTGTATTCAGAGACATATACATCCTCTGTAAGCGCTTCGTGATCGACAAGTAATGCATATACTTGTAAGGACGTCATTTTCTAGTTGACTTTCCTTTTCCCTGTACTGTCTTATAACGATCCGCATTACAGAACCAACAACTTTCTAATACGCAATTCTCTTTGTAATACAACATGCATCCGTTGCGACAGCAATCTATCTTCTCGTACCCCAGTCCCAGTTGTCGGACCATCATCTTTGACTTGTAGAAGTTTCTTGGGAGCTCTTTTGATTCCTTCGGTAACACCTCATTAGTTAATTGTGTGATCCGATCATAGCAAGCTTGTGGCAAGTTAAAATCAGACTTTATGTTCAACAACCGCATCGTCACTGACAGTGCGGAATGAGTCTCACAACCAGGATATAGAGGAGTATCTGCGTCCTTAAACATATCATAGAACTCCTTTTCCTCGGGATTAGGATCCTCCGGATCAAAATTAGGCCCTGTCGCGGCATACACCATATCTCGTGCAAGGTTCTGCATGTCTCCATAATCCACAGAGCATCCGTCGTCTTCGAGGACATCCGTTGCAGCATTATCATCAAAAGCATAAGTACCAGCTTCTGCAGCCTGTCTTTCTGAATATAATTTACCTTGCGATGACCACAGGCCGTAATCACGTACGAAACCCTTACGGGTCAAATGATCTCTCACAGTCATCACTTCTTCGAAACGTCTATTGTGACAATTAACACATGGACACTTGATTTTGTTATCGTCCATGTACTGAGTTTTGCTCATGGCATACTTAAGAAATACTTCCACACCTGCCTGAAAATCGTCACTCACACCAATTCTGCTCTCGTGTTGTCGTTTGTACATCCATGTACGATCAACAAAGTAACGATTCATGCTCGATTTGATGTGAATATCTGTATCGTAAGACAAACTAAACATAAGAATTAATAGCCCGATACCGATACTCATATCGTAAGAAAAACTAAACTTGTGGATAACACGCTAGGCCTACGACAAGGCTACTTAGTATCATAATCTAACATAATTAGTATATAATCATGTAACTGGTGGATCCACAGCTAGTAAGCCGGATGTACTTAATATCAGAGAGTATCAGATTAGTATCAGTATATAGGTTAGGTAGACCGTATCAAACGTATATCGGAATAGTAGGCCGAATAGGAGGCCGAGATAGTCGAATGAGAAGAAGGGAAGAAAGGAGGAGCAGATGGTATACTAGACTAGTTTTGGGTCAAATTAGGAGTCCAAGTCAACTCTGTCAAAACTAACCTTAATTAGGCTAAACTTCTACCTTAGCTAATCAAATATATATACTAGACTTCACGACGTGTGTCTGTGTATATATATATATATATTATTAATAAATTACTTAAAATTATGCCTATATATATATATATATATATATATATATATATATATATATATATATATATATATAAAGGTTCAAAGTATCGGTATCGGAATCGGTATCGGACTATTCCTATGAGTATTGGTATCGGCGATATCGGTAGTATCGGCGGTTTCGGATCGGAGTATCGGATTTTTTGGTATCGGGGAACAAATAATTATTAATAATTATTTACATTTAAAAACATATATTTTATACATTTAGGCATAATTTTAAGTATTTTCAGTGTTATTTCTTAGTAGTTTTGAAATTAAATGAAATAGTAGTCACCCTTACCGATTGGTTTACAAACAATAGATGTGATTTTCTTCAATTGATGTGATTTTCTTCTTTTACATGCTTCTACAACCTTGTTATGCTTTAAACCCTTGTTGATTTCTCTTTTTTGTTTAATTTTCTTTGTCGAATTGACCGGAATAAAGACCCCCAATGTCGGTATCGGTCAATACTTAGTATCGGTCGGTATCGGATCGGAACATGCCAAACCGTATCGGTATCGACCGTATCGGATCGGTATCGGCCGATACTTTAAACCATGATATATATGTCTGAGTGTGTGTATCCGTGTGTCTGTGTCCGTGTGTGTCCGTGTGTGTGTGTGTGTCCGTGTGTGTGTGTCTGTGTGTGTGTGTCCGTGTGTGTGTGTGTCTGTGTGTGTGTGTCCGTGTGTGTGTGTGTGTCCGTGTGTGTGTGTGTGTCTATGGGAGAGGAGGAGGAGGACTCCTGCGCGGGGACTCCAGAGTCCCTCCTACGCCCCCCTGCCCCGACCCCCCCCCCCTAACCCCTGCCCGACCCCCCTAACCCCTGCCCGACCCCCCCCAACCCCTGCCCGACCCCCTCTCCCACCCCCCTGCCCCCCCTGCCCCGACCCCCCCAACCCCTGCCCGACCCCCTCTCCCCACCCCCCTGCCCCCCCTTGCCCCGACCCCCCTAACCCCTACCCGACCCTCCCCCAACCCCTGTCCGACCCCCTCTCCCACCCCCCTGTCCAGACCACCCCCCACCCCTGCCCGACCCCCTCCCCGACCCCCCCTGCCCCCTCTCCCACCCCACCCTTGCCCCGACCACCCCACCCCCTACCCGAACCCCCCCTGCCCAGACCACCCCCCCACCCCTGCCCGACCCCCTCCCCGACCCCCCTGCCCCCGACCACCCCACTCCACCTTTGCCCCGACCACCCCACCCCGTACCCGAAACCCCCCTGCCCCACACCCTCTCCGACCACTACGACAGCCCCCCAACCCCCCAAATCGTAAAAGAGAGAGAGAGAGAGAGGGAGATAGAGAGAGAGAGGGGGGAGAGAGAGCATACCTTAGAAAGAGAGAGGGAGATCGCCGGTCGGAGAGAGCGAGATCGTCGGAGAGAGGGAGAGGGATGAGAGAGAGTGTTTTGGGAGGGAATGAAAATTTCCCCCCCGTCGGTTCAATTTAAGTTAGGGTACAAAAATTAGCGACGGAGTAGCGACGGATTATTCCGTCGCTAAGTAGTCAGTAAATCTCGCGCCAGAGTAGCGACGGATTATTCCGTCGCTAAGTCGTCAGTCAAATCTCGCGCCAATATTTTAGGCTTTTGCCGCCAAAATATGCGACGTTCTAGCGACGGATATAAAACCGTCGCTACTTGGCCGACGACCTATCGACGGCGTAGCGACGGATATGGACATAAAAAAATAAAAAAAATTGTCCACTGCTTTCCGTCGGTATTTCGTCACAAATCCGTCGGTGATCCGACGGTAATAGCGACGGAAAATTTCCGTCGCTAAATGGCCGTCGCTAAAATGCTGTAATTTGGTAGGGTTCAATTTAGAAAATAACCACCAACAACTTATAGTTCCTTCACAACGGGGTTAGTTTGATCCTACCGAAACATGAATATTACGACTATAAATCATGAAACATTTTAGATGATTATACATAGAAAAATCCATAAAAATATAATTTTTAAAGATTTAATAACATATTTTCTATAGAAAATTAGGAAGGATTTGAGATAGAAAAATTAGGGTTTCTTTATTACCAAAAGTCCTTGCTAGAGAGGTTGTGAAGGCTTCTCCTTGCCAAAGCTCCAACCTTTCTTGCCATCTTTTCTTGCTAATCATCCCTTGGTGAGTTTGAAAGGGTTTACAATGGCTATATATGGTTGGATGAAGAAGATGAAGTTTTTAGGGTTTGTTTTGAGTGGTTGGGTAGATGTATGGTGGAGAAGATGTCTTTTTGTGAAGGATGGAGAGATGTGCAATGGAGAAGATGATGTACGGAGGGCTATGGGGGAGAGGTGCTGCCGAAATTTGGAGAGGGAGAGGGGTTGGTCAGCTATGGGGAGGGAGAGAAAGGAAGAATTAAGTTAGGGTTAGGGTTTGGGTTTGGGTTAAGTTGATATACATATATGGGCCTTTTGGGTTGCATGCATGAAAAGGAGTGGAAATCCTATTCCTATGAGATGTTCGGCCGTGGGGGGGTTTGCATGGCTGAATACTCCATGGTGAGGGTCCACTTCGCATGGTTTAGTTGTTTGGTGAGTTGGCTAATTGATTGGATTGAGGATTAAAAAGGTCATTCCTAATATAAACTAATTAAATCTATCTATATAAATACAATCCAAAATCTGAATTAAATACAAAATATATGTATTTATTAATATTTATTAATGCCCAACATGCCTACTTAGGATTGGGTTGGACTTTGGGTCAAATGTAAACTAATGCCAACTAGGATTACACTAGGATTACACGTAGATACTTTCTATAAAAAGAAACTTTCCAAAATTAAAAACATATTAATATTAATAAAATATATATACAAAATATATATATATCAACATGAAGGTATTTGAGAGTACTATATGTCTATTTAGATTTAGATTTGGTTCGGGTCAAGTCGGGCCTAAATTGTACAACCGGGTCTCCTAGAAAGTCAATAATCTAATAATTAAATAAATAAATCATCGGTGGGGGTTAAGTTGCAACTTGGCCTGGTTTTCCTAGTTAGAACAGATCTATGGCTCGGCCTTCCCTACCATGGCTAAAACACTAGTCAAAGCACACGTGTACACTATCCGTGCCACAATTCTTAGTCATCTTGTACTCCAAAACTCAATCATGGCTAAAGTATAATAATAACTATTTAATTTAAAGATATTCATAAATTCCATAAAATCATATTTAAGCCAAATAAATAAATAAATAAATAAATAATCCAAAAATTCTGGGGTTTTACATCCTACCCACCTTAAAAGAATTTTGTCATCGAAATTAAAATCAAGCTCACTACGGTGTCTCCTAATAACTCAAGTAATAATCAATCCTAAATAATTTGGTTTACAACATCCCTATCGTAAAACTATTGATAGTTATCTCTAGTCGCTATTCTTGGTACCAGCGGTCTTACAATAATGACGTTGAAGGTTTGCCCTCCTGACCATATTATTATCACAACTATATAAGTTTCATTTCACCTAATCAATCTAAGTGATACCAACCAATCTGTCTAATCCTAACTTTATAACTGGTAGGGCATAATGGTAAATGGGCTGGGTTAGCCTATATTTAGGTTCTTCTAGTAGAGGGTCAGTCTCTACTCTAAAACTACTACTCTATTCTTGATCAAGCGACTACCATAAAGGGTGTAACCTAGTATGATCATTTAGCCATTTTTAAAACGTCTACCTACATTTGGTCAAACTACCTCATCAAACACATGATGCCCTATGGCATATGGCATCTTTAATTCCCCTTATCTATCAAGCAATCACAGTACAATAAGCAAACTAACTTACACTATAACTTAAGAATTTTTTGATTAACCCTATATAGCACGATTATTCGTCGCTCCGAAATAGGAAGAGACGAGAAGCAATGATACCAGAAAGCAAAGGAAGAGTAATCGAGAATAATACGAAGTTCAAGGACGGCAGAGAAATTTCTAAGAAATTTTTTTAAGACCGTGTGGATTGATATTTCTAAGGGTTTAGTCATATTCGCAGGCTCGTATCAGTACAGTTACGTAACCGATACGATATGCTCTGCCCTGCATAGCCTACCAAAAAACTTGTCATGACCCGTACCCGCATTTCGGGATGCAAGTGCGTGAGCAAGCCAGCTACGTATCGAGCGAATTCCAGCCCATCTCGAATACGTAAACGTTGTCTAGACTATGGTATTATGCCTAATCATGGCAAGGCTAATCTATATCTCAATCCACAACAAGAATATAAAACATGAATGAACACTATGGGTCGTAGTCTGCAGCCCACTAGCATACATGTCCGATTAGACTCCAAGAAATAATATGAGTCTATAAATTAATCTAACAAGCAGATTATATCATGATAAGGAATGAAAGTACGAGAAGACAATAAACATAATATTAATACCTGAATCCTGCAAATATATCGTAAACATCTACAATCCTGCTCAGCTGACTAACTCCATGCAATCGCTAAACCTGAAGAGATCAACAGGTCCTCAGGGGACATAGCAAGATACATAAAAGCATGTTTATCTAACAGTTTATCATGCAATAAAGAAAATACAGGATACAAACATGAAAAGACTAATCAATAAGAAAATATGACTATACACGACTAGGAGAACCACTATGCATAAACGAACTGCTGGAGGAGAACAAGACAAGTCGATGTCACGATGTCAACAGATAACCAATCGAATACTCAACACTCACCCCTAGTGTGGACTCGCAGGTTTGAACAACTACTAACCCTCGCCTCTGGTGTGGACTCGCAGGTTAGCTTCATGAATCACCCTCGCCCCTAATGTGGACTCGCATGTGTGGACAGATAACTACTAACCCTCGCCCCTAGTGTGGACTTGCATGTTAGCTTTAAGAATCAAGGTACAGATAACTACTAACCCTCGTCCCTAGTGTGGATTCGCAGGTTAGCTTCAAGAATTCAAGGTTCCGCAGTTTCGCTATGACTTACTCATCCTATGACACGATACGACTCAGTCGAATTATAGGTGACGATACGATATGACCCAGTCAAAATACATGGAAGAACAGATCCAATATGAACTACAAAGCAAACTATGAACAAGGACTATATATACTAGCATGCATGATATACAAATTACATGTAAATAATCAGCTAGTAAAACTAGATGATAATAATAAGAATATGCATGTAAATAAACTTTAGAGGGAGGCAAGGTATACTTGCCTAGTTCCGCGATGTGAGGATGCAGTTTTGCTCCCGTGTCTACGCCTCCAGAATGCAATGCTCCAAAATAATTTATTTAACTATTATGAAACTTATAACAGAACTTAATTAACTAAACTAATATTTTAAACTACTTTAACTATACTCAAATATCTCATAGGAATACTTAAATTGTGTAACATACATACGTGTCCAACGAGACCTCAGAACACAGTTTTAGGGTTTTCGACATTCCAAGTAATCGGTTATGACCCCACGTCAATAACACACTTAAAAATTATATTAAATTCCTAAAAATAATATTTAAAACTATTTTCTATAGTATTAACTCTGAAATTCTAGAATTATATTTTATAAAGAATTATGTGACTATGTGACTAGTTAACTACTACGTCACCTAGTCTACCCGAAACTCGTCATGAACATGGTCAATTACTCAAAATAGCTAAAATATCTAAAAATATATTTTAAACATAATTTAAATACGTTATTTCATAGAATATTAGCATGGGTACAACGGTTAAGTTATGCTACAAGTTTGGGACATTCTAGGTCAGCAGGTTACCCAAAAATAGCTAGTTTTGACCTATAATTTTCTCGAACAGATTTGAGTTGCTAAATTAGTGGAAAATACTTTAAAATCCTAATTTATATATATTAACACACATAAAATTCAGTTTTGAAAGTAACCACAAATAACTTATAGTTCCTTCACAACTGGGTTAATTTGATCCTACCGAAACATAAATATTACAACTATAAATCATGAAGCTTTTATAGATGATTATAAATAGAAAAAGCCATCAATATATGAATTCTATAGATTTAATAACATATTTTCTACAGAAATTTAGTAAGATTTTGAGATAGAAAAATTAGGGTTTCTTACCAAAAGTCCTTGCTAGAGAGGTTATGAAGACTTCTCATTGCCAAAGCTCCAACCTTTCTTGCCATCTTTGCTTGCTAATCCTCTCTTGGTGAGTTTGGAAGGGTTTGCAATGGCTATAGATGGTTGGATGGAGAAGATGTAATTTTTAGAGTTTGTTTTGAGTGGTTGGGTAGATGTATGGTGGAGGAGATGACTTTTTGTGAAGGATGGAGAGATGTGCAATGAAGAAGATGATGTATGGAGGGCTATGGGAAAGAGGTGCTGCTGAAATTTGGAGAGGGAGAGGGGTTGGTCGTCTATGGGGAGGGAGAGAAAGGAAGAATTAAGTTGGGGTTAGGGTTTGGGTTAAGTTGATATACATATATGGGCCTTTTGGGTTGCATGGATGAAAAGGAGTGGAAATCCTATTCCTATGAGATGTTCGGCCATGGGGGGGTTTACTTGGCCGAATACTCCATGGTGAGGGCCCACTTGGCATGGTTTGGTTGTTTGGTCAGTTGGCTAATTGATTGGATTGAGGATTAAAAAAGTCTTTCCTAATATAGACTAATTAAATCTATCTGTATAAATACAATCCAAAATCTTAATTAAATACAAAATATATATTTATTAATATTTATTAATGCTCAACATGCCTACTTAGGACTGGGTTGGACTTTGGGTCAAATGTAAACTAATGCCAACTAGGATTACACGTAGACAATTTCTATAAAAGAAACTTTCCAAAATTAAAAACATATTAATATTAATAAAATATATATACAAAATATATATCAACATGAAGGTATTTGAGAGTACTACAACTCTATTTAGATTTGGATTTGGTTCGGGTCAAGTCGGGGCTAAATTGGTACAACCGGGTCTCCTAGAAAGTCAATAATCTAATAATTAAATAAATAAATCATCGGTGGGGTTTAAGTCACAACTTGGCCTGGTTTTTCTAGTTAGAACACACCTATGGCTCGGCCTTCCCTACCATGGCTAAAACACTAGTCAAAGCACACGTGTACACTATCCGTGCCATAATTCTTGGTCATCTTGTACTCCAAAACTCAACCATGACTAAGGTATAATAATAACTATTTAATTTTAAGATATTCATAAATTCCATAAAATCCTATTTAAGCCAAATGAATAAATAAATAAATAAATAATCCAAAAATTCTGGGGTTCTATAGTAGGTAAGGGAGTAGCATTAGCGTCAACCAATACTGAAATATATACTAGCATACCTCCCGACCGTACCGTATACTATTCCATGGTCGCTACCGGATGTATCCACTAGTTTAGCCTATAACATGGTACACTGAGGCTTATGTGTATTGGTTGTTCCATACACCTACCAATAGTCTTCCCCTCCTATGTCTTCCTCAAATCACATCCATGACTCGGGCAATCCACATCTTTATGCAAGTCACTAACTAGACTCAATGTAATCAATATATATACTAACACACGGACCGCTCGTGCTGATGATCAGTCAAGTGCGTAAGCCCATGCCAACTCTATATAACCTCTTTTACTGTGCCACGTATGATACATAACAAGGCATAGAAGTTATTTAGAAACAACTTCACACAATCTGGGTACGTCTCCTATAAACGTAAGTCAACACACGCACGTGAACATCGATAGCCACATCATTGTCAACCAAGTCATACTTGGACACACTCTACTAACACATCTACTTCTAGTACTACAACAAACCATGTATTTTAACAGTACAAGAAAAGTAGCAAGGTATCTTGCCTGGAATACCGGAAAAAGAATAAAGTATCGATCTGTCTCCAACCTTCATAGAAAAGTAATCACAAACTCCTAGAAAATATAAATAAACTAAATAAATATCACCATGATACTTACGATATATATAATTACCTTGTATAGACTAAAATAATCACAAAATAGTCAACTAGTCTATACTATTCATAGACACAATAATCTATATATGGCAACCCATTATATAATATTATATACTTTTAATTTCTGAAAAATATCATAATAAATTATGAATATATTTTATATAAATATTCTTTTAGAAAAATATGCTAAATCGCTATATTAAAGTATCAACACAATATGCCACATAGAAATTTAATTCGGAAGCGGTAATTCATAGAAAAAATGAAAAATATTTATTCTGAAATAAATCAGAATAATTATAGTTAAATATGAATTTTCATCTAGATTTGTTAGATTTATATCATATTTAAATCCTACGAAAGTTTAGAATCAAAAAGTTGGATTTTGAACGGTTTGTCAGTGTCCGAAATTTGATAGAAGCAGAGTGATAGCATATAAAAATAAATTTCTCACAAATATTCATAAAAAATGATTCTAGATGGTAGATATAGATGTTAAAGACCTTAACAAGGTATATTTTGTTCTCAAATGGGGGCAAAGTCATCGAGAAAGTCTCCGCACCCAAATTCGTCAATTCTAGACACGTTTCGGTATAAAGGATGCCACGTCCAAACAGAGTGGAACGGTATGAGTTAGAAATTGGACATGAAATAAGACATGCAGATATATCCATTACACTTAGTTTGAGTCAAAATAGATGAGTAAAACTACTTTTAACCTATTTTATAGAACACTAACCTGCTGTAGAATTTCAAAGCAAAAATATTGGGTTTCGGTGTCTTTGAAGGCTTGGATCTCTCTCTGAAGGAAATGTGGTGCTCAAGAGAGTTGGTAGGATGGTGGTAGAAGTTGAGAGGGGTGTGAGAGTGGTGTTGGATGGCTTGGAAGTCGAAGAATTGGGGGGTTGAAGGGTCGGCCAAGGGAATATTATAGTCGTCGATCTTGGAGTAATAGGGGGTCGGGTTTAGTATTGGAAAGAGAAGGTTGGGTGGCCAAGTGATGATATATATAAAGATTTGATCCCCTATGAGTTATGGAAATATAGTTTTTGGTTTGAGTTGATTTGGAGTTTATTTGGTCTTCTAATCAATCAATATGGTTAAGAGTGGCAGTGGTTTCCTTAATTGGATAGGATGTTTGAATTTGGTCAAAGTAGTGGAAATTTGAGCACATGGATGCTCTTAAATTGATTTAAATCAATTTAGTAGGGTTCTACCATGAGTTGTTACCCTAGAGTGGTCCCCAGTAAGTTAGGTTGGCTAGGGTTAAGTCCTAAAAATATTTCTAAGCGAAATAAACACTGAAATGGCCATAAACGGGTCTTATGTGTCATTTAAAAATAAGTAGGACATGGGAACTCAATTGAGTGGGACACCATAGGTATGTGTGTAGTTGGATCCAAATAGGTCTAAATCATATATATATTGGGTCGTTTAGGTTGGATCGATGTGGAGTCCCGAATACCAGTTGGAAGGTACGACAAGTTTATGGTCGATAACCTTTTGGCCTAAATTGACCCAAAAGTTGTGCGACAAAAATAAAATACAAAAGAACACATTTGAGTGGAATATGATATATCAAAGTGAAGTTAAACTTGTTTAGATCAAAATTCATGAAGGAAGTTCTAGAGATTGGCATTTCATGTGCTCCAAAAATCAAAACTACGTAGAAGTATATATTATGATCATAAATAATAGTAGAAAATATATATAATAACCAATATAACAACCTCTCCACCTTAGAAAATTTCGTCTTCGAAATTAAACACACACTGATATAGAGGCAATAAAAAATAACTTACTAAATAAAACATACCTAATCCCATAAAGAGATTGTAAGCCATCTAAAATTTTAATTAGATTTTATCTAGAATAATTAGGGATTAAATATGAATAATTATGATTTTCTAAGTTATTAATGATTTTTCACATTTATTTTTGATTATCATATACTTGTTACCGTGACTTTTAATTTAGGAGCACAAGACTAGTCGTCTTCTTAAACCAACTTCACATGCATGATATAGTCGAGACACTCTACACCCATGACCTTTATGTCCCACTCAGACACCTTCTTGTGCATTATTTTTATCGCACAACTTTCCTGATACAAGACCCAATCTTGATTCATCCCACGGAGTCATATTTATTTTTGACTCGAATTGCGGACACCATTTCGACCCAAACTGTCAACCCAAGATATGGACGTAACCCACATTAAGCCTACTATACACATGACACTTGTGTCCCATTCATTTGAGCCTCAAATTGCTACTTATTTATCCGTGATCATAAATGACTAAATTAAGCCATTTAATTCACCAAGACCAATTTTGACCCGACCCGACTCAACTTTACTCAACCCAAGCTCCATGACATTCCACTTATTAATACCTATACACACAACACCATCCCATCCCTACAAACATCAAACACTCTAGCACCATTCACCCTAATCCCAAATGGACAACTCCTAACCACAAATTAGGGAGAGATTCCTAATTAAATTCATTCAAACCTTCTTCATACAAAATTAGCCTATTTTGGCCAAGCCAAGAGATTCTTGGAGAAAGCTGCCTATGACACGTATAACCCCTTGTCCAATCACAACTCAACAACATATTTCCATATTTTGTAAAGCTTACACACTCTCTCTCTTCACAAAGAAACTAACTCCCAGCCAATACATTTTCTATCTACACGCCCACTCCATCCCTTTTCTCTTTCTTCCTTCAAACTCATAACCATCCCTTCTTCATTCCTCCATTTTTGGCCGACAGCTCTCACACACCCCTAACCCTAAAATCTCATCATCATTATCATCTCCATTACCATCATCCTCATCTTCATCTTCTCCACCTCCTTCTCCTCCTTAAACTGAGCACCCCGTGCCTCAATAGCACTATGTTGTCGCTGCTGTCGTGTTTCTACGCTGCTGTGTACCACAGTGGCCGGCCATCGCCTCCCCCACCTGCAGCGACCCAGGGCGACCCCTTTCTCGCCGCCAGGCCTCCTGAGCAGCACGTGCGATGCCATTGCAGCCACTGTCGCGCGCATCCCATGCCGCCGTGTGCCAGGTCGGCCAACACCGACCGCCTCTAGGTCGGCGATCGCCCAAATAATAGTCGCTCCTTCTCGAGCGACTTCTCGACTTTTCGAAGCCATACACGCACGTTTTCGATGTGTGACGGTTTCCATACGTCTCCGCGTCGACGAAGCGCACCTCCATCGCGCTGTCAACCCTCTCCCGTGCGCCTTCACTGTCATAGCCCAAGTACGACAGAGGTGATCTTCTTCTTCCTTCTTGTGTTCTCTTTCGATTTGTATGCCTTGTTATTGTTTAGTTGGATTTGGATATGGTTATGAACTTGAGTAAGCAAGTTCATTTGCAATAAACTTGTCATGTTACTTCATTTGATATAATAACTTTAGAGTGCTCTTTGCCAAGTGTTTCCTTCACCAAGAGTAATAGCGGTAAGTCCCCTCACTTGTTTCCATGTATATACATATGTAACAGTAGGTTCTTGCCATTTTCCTTGTATATATATATATAACCTATATTTCCTTGTGTGCATATATTTCCTTGTGTGAAATATAACACTAGGGGATTCTTATTAATGACAGTAGGATGCTTTGCTGGAATTATAAACAAATTAATCCACACACAAGCCCATATATACACATGTTGTATATTATGACAAGTAGCTAGGTTCTAGTATTTAATTGGTTACCATGGATGGATACATTAATTTAATCCTATGTAAGAGGTTGTGAATAGGCACAGCAGCTTCCCTTGCCACTTCTTTACTATATGCCTTTACAAGTATACCTTGAGGTGCAAAATGTCGATGCATGTACACGTATACTGACAAAAGAAGAAGAAAACTAGAAGCAAAATGGCTAGGCCGAGGAAAGGAGAGAGTTCCCGAAAGCCTCCTATCCATGCCTACAGAAGGGTCTCCGTTTGTGGCATTGACAAATGGTCTCCCAAATTAGTTGGTCTGCACTGTACTGGTGGCCTTCGTATCTCGCCTTGTTTCGATTTTTCCAGATAACCCACATGGCGGCCACAACAACGATCTAATGGCCATGGGACGCTGAGGCACAGGTTGCCATGAGGTGGTGAAAGTTGTCGCCTCCGTGAGGCAATCTGTAACGCTGGGATAGAGCTCTCCAGACCTTGACCAATAGGTCCCTATGATTGAGGATATGGTTAGCTATTTTCGATTGTCGATCAGAGCAGCATGTGCATGCAGAGGCAAGGATGAACCCGATAGTGTTAAGATTGTCGTCAGTAGGGAGGATATTGCGAACGGCTCTCCAGATGAGGAAAGACCACTTCTTGGGGATGTACGTCTGCCAGAATGCGGCAAAGGTAGGGGACGGGGCCGCGTTGCCCAGGATAACGCTTCTGGCAGACTGAACCGAGAAGGCGCCAGCCCCGTCGGGCGACCATACGAGTTTATCTGCATCCGGTCCGATCCTCAAACCGCTAAGACGAATGTAATCGGTCACTTCGGACCCAGCCCATGACCTGACTTTGATCCAGTTCCTTGTGTTATTAGGAGGGTCCCATAGATCCCTGATCGTGATATTCCTAGGAGCCGTCGGAGTGTTGGGGAGTAAGAAATCGCCTACCCAACGCTCCAGGAATGGCGATGCTACTACGAGCCTCATATATATATATATATATATATATATATATATATATTTTTATATATTTTATATATATATATATATATATATATATATATATATATATATATATATATATATATATGCACATCAAGTTGTGGTGTACTGGCAACACCACCGTGCACCGGGGGTGAGGGCCGGGTTCGAGCCCTCCCTCCCACGGAGGTGGCTGGGTGGCGGTGGCCATGGCCTTCGGGCCAAGGTCGGGTGGAGTCGTCCATCGGCTTTGGTTTTTTTAAAATATATATATATATATATATATATATATATATATATATATATATATATATATATATATATATATATATATATATATAATATTTTGTACAAGATATACAGAAATCAACCCACACTTTTGTCACAGTTTCATGTGTATTTCATATCACCATCGTATATATGTTTTCATATATATATATATATATATATATATATATATATATATATATATATATATATTTGAAAACATATATACGTATATATATATATATATATATATATATATATATATATATATATATATATATCTATATATATATATATATATATATACGTATATATGTTTTCATATATATATATATATATATATATATATATATATATGAAAAAAAAAAATATATATATATATATATATATTATATATATATATATATATATATATATATATATATATATATATATATATGCACAAAAAAAAAAATATATATATATATATATATACACAATAATATATATA
This sequence comes from Iris pallida, assembly GCA_029216955.1. Taxonomy (NCBI): domain Eukaryota; kingdom Viridiplantae; phylum Streptophyta; class Magnoliopsida; order Asparagales; family Iridaceae; genus Iris; species Iris pallida. The sequence continues at coordinate 23,439,845 of JANAVB010013397.1, read as the reverse complement.
TTTATATATAAATATTTTAGTTGATTAGCTTGGAGAGCTTCATGATCCAAGTCGTGATCACGAAGGTTTGTTAGCATATCGTAAGCCTTGGTTTTGTATTTATAGGTCTTTGTGACGACGATGACGACACGATCAAGACAGAAGGGACCGGAGCCTTGCTAGCACATTTTGAAGTTACAGACAAGTATACCTTGCCTCGTATTGCTATTTTTACATATACTTCAATATACTCTTGTTAGTATAGACTTAGTAAGTTGAGCCCGGGAATTGCCTCGGGCGTAGTCGATGATGGCATCGACGCTTAGGGATACATACTTGGCTTAGCTCTAGTTGACGTACCCTCAGTTGCGGAGTCGTTATTATAACTCTCTTGACCATGACACGTGTTACGACACGGCACAAAGTGAGATCAAGTCATGGCATGTGCTGACGCTCTCAACAGGCCATCAGTACAGGTGGCACGTGTGACGGCAAATATAGAGTAGTAATGGTTCTAGATAGCTGACTCTTCATTAAGAGTAGATGTTTGGGTCGTGGATGCGATTTGTACATTTCTGGGCGGAAAAGACAACTAGTAGGCTTATGTGACAGATAGTTACATTATTCTAGCCTCAGTGGATACCCGATTATGGGCATGGATAATCGGTTATGGGCTATACATACACTAGGGGATACGTCCGACAGTGGCCACCAGCTGTACGCTAGGTACGATCGGGAGGTATACTACTATTGTATGTTTACATCGGCTCGTGATCCGACATCGGCCGGTGACTCGATGCCATTCCCTTTTCTACCCACCCATACGTTCCAAAGTTGTTTTCATATGCATTCACTTAGACTGGTTAACTCACCCCTTTATGTTTATATCAGTATACTTACTTTATGGCATGTTCCTATTTGTATCTTGTTATGTCCGCTGAGGACCTGGTTCTTTTCCTGATCCCGACGAGCGGGAAACTTCGCAGAGGACTACGAGGTGTTACCTGAGGAGTTCCCTTGATTCAGGGTATGCTGCTACTTTGGCTGAGAGTTTCATTATCTAGTTAGCTGTTTCTCTTAGCTAGTTATCTTTCATTTTTTGTATTCTTAATTCTGTTGTACTGTGGGATTGTTTCCACCAGACTTGTATTTCCTTTCTGTTGTACTTTGGATATTCAGGCTACTTTGTATTTATTTCAGAACTTTCTTTTATTATTTCTGTGGATGAGATTTAGATGATTGCATGTTGTTTGATTAGTTACATTTACATCATAGTACACCTAAGTAAGTCCATTAAATTGGGCAGCTCACTCTAGGTTATATCTGTAACGTCCCAGTCCCAAAATACATAGGACTAGGAACGTAGACATGCCAGCTGTATACATACGAAGTACTCTCCAATATATGGAACCCTCGTATGAATACATAAGCTGTAAAATGCATTAGAACCATACTAATCTCATCCACACAAATAAATGAATAAAAGATATCATAAAATGATAATGAATTGTCTTGATACAATATGTTGGGCGGAGACAAATCCACTACCAACAAGTAAAGAAAAAAAAATATATGATAGAATAAATGATTTTGGCGAGCGAAGCGAAGACGATCCAAATGTAATCATCCTCGAAAAAATAGATATGGCCACGGCTAGAACACCTGCAAAAGACAATAGCACACACCTGGAGAGATAACAAGGTCCTCAGAGGGACGTAACAAGATACATAATATCATGCCATATAAACTGAATAAATATTGCTCAAATAAATAAGTCATTGAATTTATAACATGGTCCAATACACACCTATTGAATGAGCGTACCATCCCCCCAACCAAACAAGGACATGAGATGGTAAACTAATTCACGGTGACATATCTTTCCATGTCATGAATCCAATATGGTATCCGAACCCCAACAAGGTTCAATACATTCTCATCGAAGTAGTAAGTCACACCTAAAACCAAACAAGGACAATATGTGACAAACTAATCCGCGACAAGTTATTGTTCCAAGCCACGGTCAGATACAAGTACCCAAACCAAAAGTACTCGTACCTAACGGATAAAGGTACCTAACCAATCTAAGTGAAATGTTGTTAAGAACAATCCTTCCTACGCATGGGCCCTGGCTGAATAAGATCGGCATAGTCCCCCCTTGGGGCACTAGAGGCCCAATCAATAAGAGCATGGAGTTCCGCAGAACGTCAGTGGCCGTCAGTAATCATGGGTAAGCTGACCCGCGTCTCCGGCGGAGCTCACGGGTTACAAAAGAGAAAGTGCATTGAAGCCCATACGCTAAGGAATTGTCCTCCCCGCCCAATGCCTAATATGTTGTATCCACAACAATAAACCTCTATAACCGCTAAGTCAAACTAGCATGCAACCTCTATTAGCGGTTATTCCTATCCTACGGCTTGTACGTACTGGTGGCCAGCCAATCACGCACTTTCGTGTTCTACATCCGACATACAACTTCGTGGTACAACGTGTCAAGGCCATGAATGCAACACACAAAGGTGGTCCCTTAAATCTAGGTTTAATGTGTAAGAAAATAATACATAGCAGGAAATATAAATGAACAGTAAGTTCTAACATGTTATGCCATGTATCACAGCTTATTTTGTATAAAAAAAATAAATAATGCATGAAATATGAGCTAAAATAAGTAAACAACAAATGGCAAGGTGTCTTGCCTGGTAGTATGCCTGGTGTGCTGCGATGATCAAGGTGGTACGAACTGCGACTTCGGTGCGACGACTACACAAGGGGACCTCTGTTGTTGACATGGATGGTTCCGTTGAGTCCAGTACGGTTAATTTGGCTAGGGTGGACATAAGGTAGTACGAAATTGGTAAAGGAATAGGAAAGATTGGGATTGGTCACGTTCGAAAGAATAGAAGAAAATTTGATCAATAATAAATATATATGTTTTTAGAAAGTACCTATAGATATATTTACTAGTAAAATAATTTTGATAAATGTTCGAAAACAGAGGAATAAATAAATTTAGGCTAAAACCCAAAGTTTGTAAAAATAAAATTTTGGTAAACTGTTACTCGTTGAAAATCGAGAAGTATTTATAACTATTTGGAAAAAGTACTTATAGTATTTGAAACTATTTATATATATATATATATATTTTATTTGCATAAAGAAAATAAATAATGCATGAAATATGAGCTAAAATAAGTAAACAACAAATGGCAAGGTGTCTTGCCTGGTAGTACGCCTGGATGCGATGATCAGGTGGTACGAACTGCGACTTCGGTGCGACAACTACACAAGGGACCTCTGTTGTTGACACGGATGGTTCCATTGAGTCCAGTACGGTTAATTTGGCTAGGGTGGACATAAGGTAGTACGAAATTGGTAAAGAAATAGGAAAGATTGGGATAGGTCACGTTCGAAAGAATAGAAGAAAATTTGATCAATAATAAATATATATTTTTAGAAAGTACCTATAGATATATTTACTAGTAAAACAATTTTGATAAATGTTCGAAAACAGAGGAGTAAATAGATTTAGGCTAAAACCCAAAGTTTGTAAAAATAAAATTTTGGTAAACTGTTACTACTTGAAAATCGAGAAGTATTTATAACTATTTGGAAAAAGTACATTTATAACTATTTGGAAAAAGTACTTATAGTATTTGAAACTATATATATATATATATATATATATATATAAAATATATATATATATATATATATATATATATATATATATATATATATATATATATATATTATATATAATGTTCAAAAACTTTATTTATATATATATATATATATATATATATAGATATATATATATATATATATATATTATATTATATATATATAAATATATATATATATATACACACCACACACCACACTATATATATATATATATATATATATATATCTATATATATATATATATATATATATATATATCTATATATCTATATATATATATATATATATATATATTCTAGCCCAAAATACTTTAGATAATTATATGAAAAATCTAGGAAAACATTTTTAGGAATAAAATTGAAGTTGTCCAAATACCCTTTTGAGGTCAAAGCTATATTTGAAATTCTATGTAGAGAACACAAAACTATACTTTTGCTTCAAAAATATTTTTTGGAAAAATATACCTTAATGAAACAATTAAAATAATACTAATAGTTTACTAATAATAATAATAAAAACTATAATAATAATAATAATAATAATAACAAAAGAAAGGAAAAAACATAGAAGTAAATAAATAATAAAAATATAAAAACACTACTGCAGCAGTCGAATGACTGCTGCTACTCTTCCAAAAAAAAAACAAAAAAGAAAAAGAAGGGAAAGAGAGAGAGGAGAAGAGAGTCGAGTGAAGAACGGGAGGTGGAGCTGTCGGCGAAGGGGGAGATCGGAGATGGGCGTAAGAGAGGGCGCGACAGGGGGTTCGGCGCCGGGGTGGTTCACCGACGGAGAACGCGGCGGTGAGAAAGGGAAGACGGGGTTTCCCGGAGCTCGTCGGAGAGGGCTGTTAACGGATCCGGTCCCGGAGAGCTCTGGCGGAGGCTCTCTATGGGCGGTGGTCGGAGCGGTCCCAGTGGAGACGCGATGCCGGCTGCACGGGAGGCGAGCCGGTCCGCGCGACGTGCCCGAGCGGCGGAGTAGGCGGCGGGTAGTGGTTTAGGGGCTCGTCGGCTGAGGATCGGTCGGGTACGGCTCAGGCAGGTTTGGTGGACGGGCGAGGCGAGGCTGCGGGGCTGATGGCCGCGCTGGCTTGCCGGCGGTCATAGGTGAGGTTCTATTCCCCTTTCTCCTTTACTTTGTGTGGATTTTGGGGACGGTATCGGCGGAGATTTGGGAAATTGGTGGTAGCGGCGGTGTGTCGACCCACTGATGATGGTGGTTTACTGGTCGTAGCGGGGACGACATTTTGGGTGAGGTGCTGGTGATGGTGGTATGTCGGACAGAGGTTGGCCGGGACAAGGTGGAGACGGTGGCGATGGTTCTGTGAAGTTTTGGTGTGGGTGACGAGGGTGCGTTTGTGGTAGTCGGGGCGAATCGGGTGGCCGAGGGGAGTCGGGCTGATAGAGGTCGGAGGCTGGGTCTCTGATGGTGGTGGATGGTTAGCTAGGTTTAGGGTTTGAGTTAGGGATCTATCGAATCGTGTCGGGGTTGTCGACACAGAGGGAAAAATGTATTTGTAGAATGGAATAAGAATCTGGGCACGGACACGGACACGAGGCACTGCACTTGTGGTGGAAAATTTTTTGTGAAGAATGATAAAAAGTTGGAGGAGTACCTGCCTATTTATAGGATGTGGGAATTCCCAATAAGATAAAGGTTTAGATTTGTTTAAATCCAAAATAGATAATTCGTAGTTTAATTGAAAAGCAATCAAATCCAAATACATATTCAATTTAAATCAAATTAAATTTTAGTTTAAAATCAATGGGATAAATCAAATTTCAAATGTTTCACTATTTAAATAAATCCATAAATTCAAATCAAGATTTAAATCTCCACAATAATTTTGAAATATATTTTCCAAAAATACTAGTAATAATAATTTTAAAAATACATTAATATTTTTAAATTTTTTTGAATAATAAATATTAATATTTATAAATCTCGAAAATTAAATTTTTATTTAAAATAAACTAGCAAAATATTTATGAATATATGTATGCACTAAGAATATTATTTATTCTAATAAAAGGCTTTTCATAAATAAAATCATAAATTTACGAAATTTTGATAGCTAAATTAAATATTACATATATTATTTTGAAACTAAAAAAATAAGAAAAAAATATTTTTCTAAAAATATGTACGCTCGCACATATTCGCACTCGTCGAGTAATTACGAAAAATAAAATTTTGTGCGCGACGTCAATACGACTACGCAACGTACAATACAAAATTTTAAATCAGTACCAAATTTAATAAAAAAATAGTAGAAATTTAGGGGTTTTACATCCTACCCAACTTAAAAGAATTTCGTCCTCGAAATTAAGAATTCGTAGGGGGTGAGAAGACACAAGGGGTATCGATGGGGAACAATCAATAACAAAATCATGCCATAAGAAATCGCGATCTAGATCATAGATAAAATAATACGGTATGGTCATACTCGATAGGAAGGCTAGAGGAAGTTCTAGTACAAGGCTTTCGTTCTTCTAGGATAAGTGAAGGTGAAAGCAACATAGAGTTCGAAGGTGGCGTTTATCGAATACGAATACGTGATTCAAAGGCGACCGAATAATTTCAAAAAGAATTGTCAAGGTAGTCGTGGATGAGACTCTAGAGGACAAGTTTAGCTATGTCCCATCCACGTAGAACGATAGATAAAAGCGAACCAAAGTGCACTCGGTTGATCAGACCATCATGCACCGGTTCTGATTAGACAATATGTTAGTGGGTTGACCCAAATAACATACGTCTTCAACAAGCGATAAAGGAAAAGCTTGCAAAAACTAGGCTACATTAGCATCATTAGTTTAGATAGTAAAATATAGGCACGATGGTAGATGAATAAAAACAAATATGAATAGTCTAAGAGTCATTAGGATCTAAGTCTTGGTTTATTCCTATACCATCATTCTACGGTTTTATTGACCAAGGCTTGGTTGACCAAATGGGTTAAATTCCTCTAGTCTCTATAGTCTAGATAATACTAATTATATTCTCCTTAATGGCCAAGAGTGTGTCGGGTCGTGGGGTGTTCTACCCAACTTAAAAGATTAAGCTAAGGGTGTTGAGACATCTAACTAGTAGGGTCAATCTCTAGCAAGCACGAAGGGAAGATAAGAATAATGATAGAAGGAATCAAGCAAGATGCAATCGATGAGTCGGTCGAATATGGAATCGAGAAAAAAGGTCAAGTATGTGGATGAGATCCTAGACTTCTAATCCTATTCGCAGGCTGCTTAGTACGGTAAAGTAGCCAAACAATTATCTGACCTGCATGGGCCACCACAAAAACATGTAACGCCCCAGTCCCAAAAATACGTAGGACTAGGAACGTAGATATGCCAGCTGTATACATACGAAGTACTCTATAATATATGGAACCCTCGTATGAATACATAAGCTGTAAATGCAGTAGAACCATACTAATCTCATCCACACAAATAAATGAATAAAAGATATCATAAAATGATAATGAATTGTCTTGATACAATATGTTGGGCAGAGACAAATCTACTACCAACAAGTAAAGGAAAAAAAACATAGACAGAATAAATGATTTTGGCGAGCGAAGCAAAGACGATCCAAATGCAATCATCCTCGAAAGAAATAGATATGGCCACGGCTAGAACACCTGCGAAAGATAATAGCACACACCTGAAGAGATAACCAGGTCCTCGAGGGACGTAAAAAGACACATAATATCATGCCATATAAACTGAAAAATATTGCTCAAATAAATAAGTCAATTAAATTTATAACATGGTCCAATACACCTATTGAACGAGCGTACCATCCCTCCAACCAAACAAGGACAGGAGATGGTAAACTAATTCACGGTGACGTATCTTTCCATATCAAGAATCCAATATGGTATCCGTACCCCAACAAGGTTCAATACATTCTCATCGAAGTAGTAAGTCACACCTACAACCAAACAAGGACAAGATGTGACGAACTAATCCGTGAAAAGTTATTGTTCCAAGCCACGGTCAGATACAAGTACCCAAACCAAAAGTACTCGTATCTAACGGATAAAGGTGCTTAACCAACCTAAGTGAAATGTTGTTAAGAACAATCCTTCCTACGCATGGGCCCTGGCTAAATAGGATCGGCATAGTCCCCCCTTGGGGCACTAGAGGCCCAATCAATAAGAGCATGACGTTCCGCAAAACGTCAGTGGCCGTCACTAATCATGGGTAAGCTGACCCACATCTCCGGCGGAGCTCACGGGTTACAAAAGGGAAAGTGCATCGAAGCCCATACGCTAAGTAATTGTCCTCCCCGCCCAATGCCTAATATATTGTATCCACAACAATAAACCTCTATAACCGCTAAGTCAAACTAGCATGCAACCTCTATTAGCGGTTATTCCTATCGCACGGCTTGTACGTATTGGTGGCCAGCTAATTACGTACTTCCGTATTCTACATGCGACACACAACTTCGTGGTACAATGTGTCAAGGCCATGAATGCAACACAAAGGTGGTCCCTTAAATCTAGGTTTAATGTGTAAGAAAACAATACATAGCAGAAAATATAAATGAACAGTAAGTTCTAACAGGTTATGCCATGTATCACAGTTTATTTTACATAAAGAAAATAAATAATGCATGAAATATGAGCTAAAATAAGTAAACAGCAAATGGCAAGGTGTATTGCCTGGTAGTACGTCTGGTGTGCTGCGATGATCAAGGTGGTACGAACTGCATCTTCGGTGCGACAACTACACAAGGGGACCTTTGTTATTGACACGGATGGTTCCATTGAGTCCAGTACGGTTAATTTGGCTAGGGTGGACATAAGGTATTACGAAATTGGTAAAGGAATAGGAAAGATTGGGATTAGTTACGTTCGAAAGAATAGAAGAAAATTTGATCAATAATAAATATATGTTTTTAGAAAGTACCTATAGATATATTTACTAGTAAAACAATTTTGATAAATGTTCGAAAACAGAGGAATAAATAGATTTAGGCTAAAACCCAAAGTTTGTAAAAATAAAATTTTGGTAAACTGTTACTGTCACGCCCCAGAACCAGAATACTGGAGAGCGGGAGAATGACACAGCCAGCTACGTATTACGGGTAGATGAATACCGTATAATACGATCAATGCTGTCTAAAAGACGAGGGGGTGCATACTACATGAAAGTCTCACTATGGTTACTTCACATCTATTGTCTCAATCATTCAAATAAGAAGCAGAAATAGAGAACATGTAAGATAAAGCAGTAAGGCGTCCCAAACGCTCTGTCAAAATGTTCTTGATATCTGGCTTTACAAAATATAGCCAGATTGATGTAGCAAAAGTATACACAATTGTTATCAGCTGCAGCCTGACTTAGTTACAATTATGTAAAAGTAAGTACAAGACAATCCGACTAACATGTCGGTGCCAAACGGCAAAGTATAAAGTAAATAACAAAACGAGTGGGGAAGTAAGGAACCCACTCGAGTCCTCCTGCGATCATCCCTCTAGTATTGACCATCTTGGAGGTAGAAGTAAGCTGGATCCTCGGGGACCGGCTCTAAATCTGGCCATGCAAAACCAGAGGTTAGACCTCTAATAGCAAGTACCGCAAGGAAGCATGATATGAAGGATGAAACCAGTAAATAAGAGGATATAATAATAGTTCTTTGCTTGCCACTGGGATTCACATAACATCACGACACTTCGAACCAACCTCCCAACCAAACAAGGACAGAAGTTGGCCCGTCATGTCCTGACATTCTGATCATCTCAGTTAGGTAACAGAGTAGATACAGTACACAAATAAATCAATTTAAATGACCATTCAACTACTACGGCTTGCTACTGTGATTCTAAGTTATCCTGGATATATGCAATAAAGAATTCCTCAGTTCTTACTAGTGCAAGCAAGGCTAGTTTATCCAGTCAATCAATTGCGCCAATCATGAATTAGACGAGTCCCAGCAGGACGCCCGTCATCAATATACAATATACAATAATAATATAATCAGATACCGCTCCATGCCCGTGTGGCAGGTTTGCAGTATCTATGGGGACCAGCCGGCCTGTCGGGCACTACTAGTCCCAAGAGGGTTGCCATGTATGAACTCGAGAATCGTTCTCTCCATGCAATCATTATTTTATTTAACTTAATAGCCTCTAAGTTAAGCGAAATCCCATGCCGTGGATCATGGTCATTCCAATAAGTACATTCGTACGGGGTACGATATGCATTTCTAAACAATACCAGTGCGGTTAGGTTGTAGGTCTTACATAGCGTAATGCAACAATCAAAACTAACCACGAAATAATCATGCCTTGACCATAAAGTACACATGCTACTTTCGTAATAGTTAGATAAATAAATAACTGAAGCCTGCATGTATCTGTATGCCAATATTTTGGGACTAGTCAGTCGATTATAATAGTTCATAATATGAACGTGTCTCATTCATTTAATTCAATAAGACGACAAGCCAGCCTCTTAGTTCCAACTAGGAACGCATGATCAATTATTAATCGAGATAACCAATATTGTTATTTTAAAGTTCAGACAATAATCACTGTTAATAAATGCCAAGACAATCAATTAATGTTAATAGATGTCAATCAATGTCAATCAATGCCATTTTGGAACAAGAATCAGCCAAGAAGGCATTTAAAATCAGAGTTCATGCGGCCAGGAAATCATGCGGCTAAGGAAATTTAAACTTATGATGCCGGACAAAGATGATTCCATACGGCCGGAAATGAGTAGTCCCATGCGGCCAAAATCTGCAAGCCTTAGGCGACTAGAACTAAAGGGGTCTCATGCGGCTATGGTTAAAATGAGACCATGCAGCCAGGGGAAATTCTATGCGACTGGGGAATAGCAATCCCCATGCGGCTCAAAAATGACATGCGCCCATACGGCTCGAACTGACATGCGCCCATGCAGCTCGAAATGACATGCGCCCATGCGCCCATGCGGCTCGAAATGACATGCGCCCATGCGGCTGAACATGGGAAAGCCTATATGCGGCTAAGGAAAACCAAATTCATGCAGCTAAGAATAAGTGCAACCCTATATGCGGCTGAGAGGTCATGCAGCATCATGCGACCGAGAATAATCAGCACCATGCGGCTGCGGGACTGAATGCATATGCGGCTAGCTAAGAACTCATGCGGCCGATAAGTCTCATGCGGCTGACTAAGTCCATGCGGCTGGGATTGGAATCAGTCTCATACGGCTCAAACGAATGAACTCATACGGCCAAAATACCCATACGGCCAAGGGGACTTGCCGTATGAAGACTCATGCGGTCAAGCTTTGTCATGTGGCCAGAACTGTTCTTCTCCGAATTTCTAAGGACAGAACCATGAAAACCGTGGCTTCCAAGCTCTCAACCCCTTCATTCTAAGCCCAATCTGAACTTCCATAGGTCAAAATAGGGTAGAACAAAATTCTCTACAACATGGAACCATCAAAACTTGGAGATAACAAAGTTTACTAGATCAAAACCTAACGAATCCGAAAATGCATCAAACTTAGATCTACAACAAATAAGCCATGGAAATTGAAAATGCTAAGTACTAAAGAGACTTGAAATCAAATAAGGAAGATGATGGAACAATAAAAATGGTGATCCATCAAGAAGCAAGTTGGCACTTGCCTAGCTCTCCTAGGTTGGTGAAAGAGTTTAAGAGAAAGAAAAAGGAGAGTAATGGTGAAGTAATGAAGAGAGAGGAAACGGGATGGGCTTTAAATGGAAGGGGTGGTAGTAGGTGGGGGTTTGGTTCGGTTCATGATGAACCACATAAATAAACCAATCTAAGCTGATCTTAAAGCAAAGCTAAAGCAGAGTAAAAACAAGGAGTAAAATAAAGAAATAAAATTTCCGAAAATTAATTAACAGAAAATTAAAGGAATTTAAATATAGAGCAGTACATGATAAATATTTAAATAAATACACTTAAATAGTACATGGATTTAAAATACGTATTCTAGGAACGGGAAGTGACATCTCTACCCTCCTTAGAAAAATTTCATCCTCGGAATTTCATATCCCAGCAGGATAGAAACATCAGAGTTAAACTAATCCAAGCATAAGCAATTGAGTAAGCAATCATTTCACAATGCCAATAGCAAGTAACATATCTATGTTTAACTATTGACGACACCAAGCAATTCTACTCATAAGGTGACAAGCATGATGAGTTAAGACAATCAAGGTATATAGAAAAAGATATATCTTGTGAGCCAAACAGGTACGGATACCGTGATCGGATATCATCCTCATGTTCCCACGTTGACTTCCTAAAGAGTGATGATCCCAAGCAACCCAGACAAGGCTAATTGTTCGGTTCTTGAGTATCTTCTCTCTTCGGTCCAAAATGGACACAGGCTCGTCGTAAGACAAGTTGGTACCAACAACCAGCTCAGAATGATCAAGAATATGGCTTGGGTCCGATACATACCTTCGCAACTGAGATACATGAAATACGTCATGCACCTCTCGTAACGAAGGTGGAAGGGATAAACGATAAGCAACATCGCCTATCCTATCAAGGATAACAAATGGGCCCACGTACCGCGGACTCAACTTCCCGCGAACGCCAAATCTAATGACCCCACGAGTAGGTGAGATCCGCAGGAACACGTGGTCCCCAACAGAAAACTCTAGCGGCCTACGATGCTGGTCCGCCCAATGACGATGGGGATCCTGCGCAACTCGAAGTCGCTCTATAATTCCCTTAACCACTTCTACTGTCTGAACAATCATTTCTGGGCCTAGCATCTTCCTCTCTCCGATATCGTCCCATGCTAGTGACGACTTACACTTCTTACCATTTAGTGCTTCAAATGGCGCCATCTGGATACTGGCTTGATAACTGTTGTTGTATGAGAACTCGACTAAGTGCAGGTGGCTCTCCCAAGACCCTCCAAAATCTAGAGTGCAAGCTCGTAACATGTCTTCTAACGTCTGGATTGTTCTTTCTGATTGCCCGTCCGTCTGTGGATGGTAAGCCGTGCTAAATCTTAACTTTGTACCCAGACTATGATGTAAGCTCTTCCAGAAATATGATAAAAACGGGTATCTCTATCTGACACAATACTGACAGGGACTCCATGCTGCCTGACTATTTGTTGCATATATAACTCCGCCAACTTCTCTGTAGATTGTCCTACTCTGAAAGAAAGAAAGTGCGCTACCTTCGTAAGCCGATCTACTATCACCCAAATAGCATCTTTACCACTTGGTGATCTCGGTAAACCGGTCACAAAGTCAATTGTAATATGTTCCCACTTCCATTCCGGGATAGGAAGCGGTTGCAATAACCCTGCTGGCCTCTGCTGTTCTGCCTTCACTTGCTGACATACCAAGCAACGAAAAACAAATCTAGCTATCTCCCTCTTCATTTCGTTCCACCAGAAGTGCTGCTTGATATCTTGGTACATCTTGGTCCCTTCAGGGTGTATAGAATACTGAGAACTGTGAGCTTCTGCCATAACCTCCTATCTGATATCTCTACTAGGTACACATAGACGTGACCCAAACCTAAGTGTACCATCTTCGTGAATTTTCAACTCCTTTCTGAGTCCTGACTCACATTCTGCCCTAAGCTTCTGAATCCTTGGGTCCTGTGCCTGAGCTGCCTTGATCCTGTCTACCAAGTCGGATTGAACTTGTAGACTTGCCAAAATTCCTACATCACTAGGAAGTATGACTTCGATGCCCATCTCCTGATGGTCTTCTAAGATATGCTTCTGTGTTGTCAACATAAATACGCCACCTCTCCTGCTGAGAGCGTCTGCTACACATTAGCCTTTCCTGGATGATACTGAAGCTCCACGACGTAATCCTTGATCAGCTCTAACCATCTTCTCTGCCTCATGTTCAGCTCCTTCTGAGTAAAAATATAGATCAGACTTTTGTGGTCTGTGTATATGTCCACTCGATCACCATACAAGTAATGCCTCCATATCTTTAAAGCAAACACTACTGCCGCCAACTCTAAGTCGTGAGTTGGGTAATTCTTCTCGTGGTCTCGAAGTTGCCTAGATGCGTACGCTATCACCTTTCCATGCTGTATGAGGACACATCCAAGTCCTTTACCTGACGCATCATAAAACGGTAAAACCTCCGGGTCCAACTGGCAATGTAAGAATAGGCGCTGATATCAACTTCTGCTTCAGATTCTCAAATGATGTCTGGCATTCTGCCGACCAGACGAATGGCACATCCTTCCGTGTCAAGAGGGTCATGGGTGCTGAAAGCCTTGCAAAGTCTGATACGAACCTTATGTAATATCCTGCCAATCGTAAGTAACTCCGCACATCGGCTATGGTCTTGGGTACTGGCCAACTCTCCACGCTTCTACCTTCTTGGGATCCACTGCTACTCCAGCTCCTGATATGATGTGACCCAAAAATGAAATATGATTCGTCCAGAACTCACACTTGCTGAGCTTGGCATATAACTGGTTCTCTCTCAGAACCTGTGACACTTTCCTGAGGTGGTCTTCATGCTCCTCTTCACTAGCAGAGTATACAAGAATGTCGTCGAGAAATACCACGACAAACTGATCTAAGTACGGCATAAAGATGCGGTTCATCAAATCCATAAATATTGTTGGAGCATTGGTCAAACCAAACGGCATTACCAAGAATTCATAATGCCCATACTTCGACCTGAATACTATCTTAGGAATGTCCTCCTTCCGAACCCTCACTTGATGTTACCCTGAACGAAGATCTATCTTGGAGAAAACTCTAGCTTTGCTCAACTGATCAAATAAGTCGTCGATCCTGGGTAGTGGGTACTTGTTTTTTACTGTTGTCGTGTTAAGCTTCCTGTAATCGATGCACAATCTGGATGACCATCCTTCTCCCCTACAAGTACTACAGGTGCTGCCCATGGTGATATGCTATCTTGGATGAACTTCTTCTCCTTCAGTTCCTCTATGTGCTGATATATCTTGGCCTGCAAAGAATCTGCCATTCTGTAAACTCGATCTGATATCGGTTTAGTTCCAGGCGCCAGTTCTATGCTGAACTCAATACCTCTAATTGGTGGTAGCCCTGGAAGTTCTTCGGGAAATACATCTAGAAATTTATCAACTTCCTTCGGAACTTGAACTCCTTCCATTGTCGTCACTACTCCCTGCTCTTGCTGAGTTGCCTCTGATCTGACTAAGGTGAATCGCTTTATGCCCGGGATATCAAAAGATACACTCCCTCTACGACAATCTATTGTCGTATGACTGTCTTTCAGCCAGTCCATGCCTAAGGTAACGTCGAAATTTCCAACAGGAAATTCTATCAACCGGGCGGGTAAGGAATGCCCGCAAACTACAGCGCTATATGCTAGAATGACTCTACTAACTCCTACGAGCCCATTACTAGTGATATTTTTCCTCCCTGGTAATGCCTCGAATTCCATTCCAAGCCGTGTCGCAAATTGTACAGATATAAATGAATGGGATGCTCCCGAATCAAACAATGCTACTGCGGGATATGAGGCGACGAGAATGTTACCTGCCACAACATCTCCTGATACTAATGCCTCTTCCAAGGACCGAGTGAATGCCTGCCCTCGACCTCCTTGTTGATTCCCATGTTACGGCCTAGCCTGGTACTGCTGTTGGCCCCTTCCTTGATGATACTGGGGTGGTCTATGCTGGTGTTGCTGCATCGACGGTCCTGCTGCCGAAACATCTGAGCCTGTGGCATTAACGGGCGCTGTGCCAATGGTCTCACTGCTACCGCTGGTCCTCGATACTGGCCTGTCCCTGGCACGGACAGAGCAGGAAACTGCTGTACTGGTCCTCCTGACCTTGAATTTATGGGATATGGTAACCCGATGATGGATTTCCACATATCAAATACTGTCCGTTCAATGCCCGACACACATCTCTAGTGTGTCCTACCTTCCCACAATAAGTGCAGCCCGCTGGGGGTTGCTGGTTCTTCCTCTTTGCATCGCTGTTGCCTTGGTGGTGGTGCTGGCCCTCGCATTGCTACATCGTGAATGCGAATGCCAAGGGATGGTGCTGTTGTTCGGGGCGCTGCTCCCCCTCCTCCTTCAATCTGACTGTGGGATCTCTTCTGACCTCTAGTCCTTGTCGCAAGCCTCTGAATGGTGATATCATGCCTTCGGGTTACCGTCAATACTTCATCAAAAGTCTGGTAATTGTGCCCCTCTATTAATTGCAAGAGTTCGAGATGAAACCCTTGCTGGAACCTCATAGCCCTCTGGTTCTCCGTTGCTACCATCTCTGGGGCGAACCTACTCAATCTGCAGAACTCCGCTGCGTAAGCATCTACCGTCTTGCCAACCTGTCTGAGGTTGATAAACTTCTGTTGTAGCTCAAACTGTGCTACAACTCCATGTACTTCGTCTTGAATCTTGCTGTAAAGTCATCCCAAGCAACAGGGCGTCTGATGCCCACTTCCTCTGATTCCCACCAATCACGTGCGAGATCCTGAAGTAACAACTTCACTAGATCCACACGTTCTTCTACCGGCACCTTAGTTGCTGTCAAAATAGCCTCAATGTCCTTAAGCCATGCATCTGCTGAGATGGCATCCTCCGTGCCTTCGAAATGACGGGGTTGTACTTGCAAACCTGGCTGATGCTCCTGAATCTGGCCTTGTCCCTCTTTCCAATGTCGTCTGCAACCCTTGGTTGAGTAGTACATTCTGCTCTTGTAACTGAGCGTGCATACGCTGCTGGGCCAACATCTGATGTTGTTGAGTAGCCATCATCCCTCTCATGATCTCCAGAAGGGCTGGTGTGTCTACTTCCATAGGGGTAGGTGGAACTGTTGGTGGTGGTGGAACATCCGGATACTGCGATCCAGCTGCTGCTTCCACTATCACTTCTTCTTGAATAGCCTCTTGGGGTAGTACTGGCCCTTGTTGCTAACCAACCTGGTCAGGTTGTCCATGTTGCCCTTGTTGATGTTGTCCAACTCTGACAGATGTGGACGAAGTGCCCCTAAAACACTACCAAATTACAGTATTTTAGCGACGGCCATTTGGCGACAGAAATTTTCCGTCGCTATTATCGTCGGATCACCGACGGATTTGTGACGAAATACCGACGGAAAGCAGTGGACAATTTTTTTTATTTTTTTATGTCCATATCCGTCGCTACGCCGTCGATAGGTCGTCGGCCAAGTAGCGACGGTTTTATATCCGTCGCTAGAACGTCGCATATTTTGGTGGCAAAAGCCTAAAATATTGGCGCAAGATTTGACTGACGACTTAGCGACGGAATAATCCGTCGCTACTCTGGAGCGAGATTTACTGACGACTTAGCGACGGAATAATCCGTCGCTACTCCGTCGCTAATTTCTGTACCCTAACTTAAATTGAACCGACGGGGCGAAATTTCATTCCCCCCAAAACACTCTCTTCTCTCCCTCTCTCCGACGATCCCTCTCTCCGACCGGCGATCTCCCTCTCTCTTCTCTAAGGTATGCTCTCTCTCCCCCCTCTCTCTCTCTATCTCCCTTCTCTCTCTCTCTCTCTTTACGATTTGGGGGGTTGGGGGGCTGTCGTAGTGGTCGGAGAGGGTGTGGGCAGGGGGTTTCGGGTACGGGGTGGGGTGGTCAGGGCAAGGGTGGAGTGGGGTGGTCGGGGGCAGGGGGGTCGGAGGGGTCGGGCAGGGTGGGGGGGGTTGGGCAGGGGGGTTCGGGTAGGGGGTGGGGTGGTCGGGGCAAGGCTGGGGTGGAAGAGGGGGCAGGGGGGGGTCGGGGAGGGGGGTGGGCAGGGGTGGGGGGGGGGTGGTCTGGGCAGAGGGGGTGGGAGGAGGGGGTCGGGCAGGGGTGGGGGAGGGTCGGGCAGGGGTTGGGGGGGTCGGGGGCAGGGGGGGCAGGGGGCAGGGGGGGGTGGGAGAGGGGGTCGGGCAGGGGTTGGGGGGTCGGGCAGGGGTGGGGGGTGTCGGGGCAGGGGGGGCAGGGGGGGGAGAGGGGTGTCGGCAGGGGTTGGGGGGGGGTCGGGCAGGGGTTGGGGGGGTCGGGGGCAGGGGGGGCGTAGGAGGGACTCTGGAGTCCCCCGCGCAGGAGTCTCCTCCTCCTCTCCCACAGACACACACACACACCACGGACACACACACACACACACGGACACACACACACGGACACACACACACAGACACACACAAACACGGACACACACCACAGACACACACACACGGACACACACACACACACACAGACACACACACACAGACACACACACACACGGACACACACACACACACACATACACACACGGACACACACGGACACAGACACGGATACACGCACACACAGACATATAATATATATATATATATAATATATATATATATATATATAATATATATAATATATATATATATATATATATATATATATGCATAATTTTAAGTAATTTATTAATAATATATATATATATATACACAGACACACGTCGTGAAGTCTAGTATATATATTGATTAGCTAAGGTATAGAAGTTTAGCCTAATTAAGGTTAGTTTTGACAGGTTGACTTGGACTCTAATTGACCTAGAACTAGCCTAGTTGACCTATTTGTATTTCGATTGTTATCATATGAATAGTTGCCTAAGATTTGATTGGGTTGGTTTTAATGTGGGTAAATAGTTACCTTATTTTAGAGTATGACTATGTAGCTGTGTGTAGAGTAGTATGGTTACTAGATCCTAGTGTAGAGTATGTAGAGGAGTATGGCTACTAGTGATATATAGATATGTAGGTCCATGGTATCTGTATCGGACTATCGCTATCGGTATCGAACTATCGCTATCGGTATCGGACTATCGCTATCGGTATCGAACTATCGGTATCGATCGAAACTATCGGTATCGGACTATCGCTATCGGTATCGGACTATCGCTATCAGTATCGACCGTATATACTTAGTATCGGGCGTGCGGATTAGTATCGATCAGTATATAGGTTTGGGTTAAGTCAAGGTTCAAGTATCGGTATCGGAATAGTAGGCCGAATAGGAGGCCGAGATAGTCGAATGAGAAGAAGGGAAGAAGGGAGGAGCAGATGGGTCCAGAGCCATGGTGGAGGAGGAGAAGTAACATAGAGAAGGTTTCCGTCGAACATCTCCTGGCTCTGCTGGCAACTGAAGTCCAGATGCTACAAAGGACGATCCTTCGCTGAAATCGACTACAACACCCATCAGTTCAAGTTAGTCCGTCGCTAACTGGAGAAACTGAGGTTAGCGACGAGGCAGGACGGCGACGTAAAATCCGTCGCTACCTGGAGCATTTCAATAAAGCGACGGATTGGCGACGGACGATCCGTCGACCTGATGATGTTTGATGTCCAGAAAATTTTAGCTTCTCGACGGATTGGCGACTAACTTACGGCGGACTGGCGACCACTCAGCGACGGATAGTCCGTCGCTAACTGGAGAAACTGAGGTTAGCGACGGAGTGGCGACGTAAAATCGTCGCTACCTGGAGCATTTCAATAAAGCGACGGATTGGCGACGGACGATCCGTCGACCTGATGCTTTGATGTCCAGAAAGTTTAGCTTTTGCGACGGATTGGCGACTAACTTACGGCGGACTGGCGACAAAGTCCCGATGGACTATCCGTCGCTAATGGAGAAACTGAGATTAGCGACGGAGAGTGGCGACGTAAAATCCGTCGCTACCTGGAGCATTTCAATAAAGCGACGGATTGGCGACGGACGATCGTCGAAGATGATGTTTGATGTCCATAAATTTTAGCTTTCGCGACGGATTGAACTGACTTACGGCGGATGGCGACACAGTCCCGACGGACTATCCGTCGCTAACTGTAGGAATTTAATGTATCGACGGAATTGGCGACGTAATATCCGTCGCTACTGAAGAATTTACATTGAGCGAGGTTTAGCGACGGAATGTCCGTCGACCTGGTTCGTTTGATGTCCATAAATTTTGCAGTTAGCGACGGATGTTTTGTCGCTAATACGACGCTAATCCGTGTACACATCGGCGGATTAGCGACGGCATAACGACGACCTGCCGTATGGAAAATCTCTGATACGCTTTTACCGACAAATTTATGACGGATTAGCGACGGATATTGGGTATCAGAAAATCACTGATATGGTTTTGCCGACTCTTTAGCGACAGAGTTTCCGTCGCTAACCCTATATCCTGATACATGTTTTGACGAAAGCTAGTCGGTAATCCGTCGCTATATATTAAATGCGCCGACGGTATTTCCGTCGCTAAGTCGTCGCTGAGCGACGGAGTAGCGACGGATATGTTTTAGCGACGAGGTTATTCACGACGGCTGTTTTTACCAAAATACGTCGGTAATCCGTCGGTATTATTTTTGGCGAGGACTACGAGGATAAGGCCGTCGATAAATCCATGTATTTTGGTAGTAAAAAGGGACAAGAGAACAATCAAACGACCGGACAGGAAAGATCATGAAGTCAAGGATACTGGAATGTCAAGCTAGAGTGAGAACAACGAATCGCGAGATGAAGGGGGAACATGTGATGAGAATCTATAAATCAAAACAACCCACAAGTTGAAATCAGACCTGCATGGGCCACCACTAAAACCTTGTCACGCCCCAGAACCAGAATACTGGAGAGCGGGAGATGACTCAGCCAGTCGTATTACGGGTAGATGAATATCGTATAATACGATCAATGCTGTCTAAAAGACGAGGGGGTGCATACTACATGAAAGTCTCACTATGGTTACTTCACATCTATTGTCTCAATCATTCAAATAAGAAACAGAAATAGAGAACATGTAAGATAAAGCAGTAAGGCGTCCCAAACGCTCTGTCAAAATGTTCTTGATATCTGGCTTTACAAAATAGCCAGATTGATGTAGCAAAAGTATACACAATTGTATCAGCTGCAGTCTGACTTAGTTACAATTATGAAAAGTAAGTACAAGACAATCCGACTAACATGTCGGTGCCAAACGGTAAAGTATAAAGAAATAACAAAACAAGTGGGGAAGTAAGGAACCCACTCGAGTCCTCCTGCGATCATCCTCTAGTATTGACATCTTGAGGTAGAAGTAAGTGGATCCTCGGGGACCGGCTCTAAATCTGGCTATGCAAAACCCAGAGAGGTTAGACCTCTAATAGCAAGTACCACAATGAAGCACGATATGAAGGATGAAACCAGTAAATAAGAGGATTATAAAATATAGATCTGCTTGCCACTGGGATTCACAAACATCACGACACTTCGAACCAACTCCCAACCAAAACAAGGACAGAAGTTGGCCCGTCATGTCTGACATTCGATCATCTCAGTTAGGTAACAGAGTAGATACAGTACACGAACAAATCAATTAAACGTCATTCAACTACTACGGCTTGTACTGTGATTCCAAGTTATCCTGGATTATGCAATAAAGAATCCTCAGTTCTTACTATATGCAAGCAAGGCTAGTTTACCCAGTCAATCAATTGTGCCAATCATGAATTAGACGAGTCCCAGCAGGACGCCCGTCATCAATATAATATTCAATAAAATAATATAACCAGATACCGCTCCATGCCCGTTGTGGCAGGTTTGCAGTATCTGTGGGGA
>JANAVB010013397.1:23385222-23418633 GCA_029216955.1 Iris pallida | reverse complement strand
ATATATATATAATATGAAAAAAAAAATATATATATATATATATATATTATAATATTATATATATATATATATCTATATATATATATATATATATGCACAAAAAAAAAAATAATATATATATATATAAACACATAATATATATTTATATATAAATATTTTAGTTGATTAGCTTGGAGAGCTTCATGATCCAAGTCGTGATCACGAAGGTTTGTTAGCATATCGTAAGCCTTGGTTTTGTATTTATAGGTCTTTGTGACGACGATGACGACACGATCAAGACAGAAGGGACCGGAGCCTTGCTAGCACATTTGAAGTTACAGACAAGTATACCTTGCCTCGTATTGCTATTTTTACATATACTTCAATATACTCTTGGTATAGACTTAGTAAGTTGAGCCCGGGAATTGCCTCGGGCGTAGTCGATGATGGCATCGACGCTTAGGGATACATACTTGGCTTAGCTCTAGTTGACGTACCCTCAGTTGCGGAGTCGTTATTATAACTCTCTTGACCATGACACGTGTTACGACACGGCACAAAGTGAGATCAAGTCATGGCATGTGCTGACGCTCTCAACAGGCCATCAGTACAGGTGGCACGTGTGACGGCAAATATAGAGTAGTAATGGTTCTAGATAGCTGACTCTTCATTAAGAGTAGATGTTTGGGTCGTGGATGCGATTTGTACATTTCTGGGCGGAAAAGACAACTAGTAGGCTTATGTGACAGATAGTTACATTATTCTAGCCTCAGTGGATACCCGATTATGGGCATGGATAATCGGTTATGGGCTATACATACACTAGGGGATACGTCCGACAGTGGCCACCAGCTGTACGCTAGGTACGATCGGGAGGTATACTACTATTGTATGTTTACATCGGCTCGTGATCCGACATCGGCCGGTGACTCGATGCCATTCCCTTTTCTACCCACCCATACGTTCCAAAGTTGTTTTCATATGCATTCACTTAGACTGGTTAACTCACCCCTTTATGTTTATATCAGTATACTTACTTTATGGCATGTTCCTATTTGTATCTTGTTATGTCCGCTGAGGACCTGGTTCTTTTCCTGATCCCGACGAGCGGGAAACTTCGCAGAGGACTACGAGGTGTTACCTGAGGAGTTCCCTTGATTCAGGGTATGCTGCTACTTTGGCTGAGAGTTTCATTATCTAGTTAGCTGTTTCTCTTAGCTAGTTATCTTTCATTTTTTGTATTCTTAATTCTGTTGTACTGTGGGATTGTTTCCACCAGACTTGTATTTCCTTTCTGTTGTACTTTGGATATTCAGGCTACTTTGTATTTATTTCAGAACTTTCTTTTATTATTTCTGTGGATGAGATTTAGATGATTGCATGTTGTTTGATTAGTTACATTTACATCATAGTACACCTAAGTAAGTCCATTAAATTGGGCAGCTCACTCTAGGTTATATCTGTAACGTCCCAGTCCCAAAATACATAGGACTAGGAACGTAGACATGCCAGCTGTATACATACGAAGTACTCTCCAATATATGGAACCCTCGTATGAATACATAAGCTGTAAAATGCATTAGAACCATACTAATCTCATCCACACAAATAAATGAATAAAAGATATCATAAAATGATAATGAATTGTCTTGATACAATATGTTGGGCGGAGACAAATCCACTACCAACAAGTAAAGAAAAAAAATATATGATAGAATAAATGATTTTGGCGAGCGAAGCGAAGACGATCCAAATGTAATCATCCTCGAAAAAATAGATATGGCCACGGCTAGAACACCTGCAAAAGACAATAGCACACACCTGGAGAGATAACAAGGTCCTCAGAGGGACGTAACAAGATACATAATATCATGCCATATAAACTGAATAAATATTGCTCAAATAAATAAGTCAATTGAATTTATAACATGGTCCAATACACACCTATTGAATGAGCGTACCATCCCCCCAACCAAACAAGGACATGAGATGGTAAACTAATTCACGGTGACATATCTTTCCATGTCATGAATCCAATATGGTATCCGAACCCCAACAAGGTTCAATACATTCTCATCGAAGTAGTAAGTCACACCTAAAACCAAACAAGGACAATATGTGACAAACTAATCCGCGACAAGTTATTGTTCCAAGCCACGGTCAGATACAAGTACCCAAACCAAAAGTACTCGTACCTAACGGATAAAGGTACCTAACCAATCTAAGTGAAATGTTGTTAAGAACAATCCTTCCTACGCATGGGCCCTGGCTGAATAAGATCGGCATAGTCCCCCCTTGGGGCACTAGAGGCCCAATCAATAAGAGCATGGAGTTCCGCAGAACGTCAGTGGCCGTCAGTAATCATGGGTAAGCTGACCCGCGTCTCCGGCGGAGCTCACGGGTTACAAAAGAGAAAGTGCATTGAAGCCCATACGCTAAGGAATTGTCCTCCCCGCCCAATGCCTAATATGTTGTATCCACAACAATAAACCTCTATAACCGCTAAGTCAAACTAGCATGCAACCTCTATTAGCGGTTATTCCTATCCTACGGCTTGTACGTACTGGTGGCCAGCCAATCACGCACTTTCGTGTTCTACATCCGACATACAACTTCGTGGTACAACGTGTCAAGGCCATGAATGCAACACACAAAGGTGGTCCCTTAAATCTAGGTTTAATGTGTAAGAAAATAATACATAGCAGGAAATATAAATGAACAGTAAGTTCTAACATGTTATGCCATGTATCACAGCTTATTTTGTATAAAAAAATAAATAATGCATGAATATGAGCTAAAATAAGTAAACAACAAATGGCAAGGTGTCTTGCCTGGTAGTATGCCTGGTGTGCTGCGATGATCAAGGTGGTACGAACTGCGACTTCGGTGCGACGACTACACAAGGGGACCTCTGTTGTTGACATGGATGGTTCCGTTGAGTCCAGTACGGTTAATTTGGCTAGGGTGGACATAAGGTAGTACGAAATTGGTAAAGGAATAGGAAAGATTGGGATTGGTCACGTTCGAAAGAATAGAAGAAAATTTGATCAATAATAAATATATATGTTTTTAGAAAGTACCTATAGATATATTTACTAGTAAAATAATTTTGATAAATGTTCGAAAACAGAGGAATAAATAAATTTAGGCTAAACCCAAAGTTTGTAAAAATAAAATTTTGGTAAACTGTTACTCGTTGAAAATCGAGAAGTATTTATAACTATTTGGAAAAAGTACTTATAGTATTTGAAACTATTTATATATATATATATATATTTTATTTTGCATAAAGAAATAAATAATGCATGAAATATGAGCTAAAATAAGTAAACAACAAATGGCAAGGTGTCTTGCCTGGTAGTACGCCTGGTGTGATGCGATGATCAAGGTGGTACGAACTGCGACTTCGGTGCGACAACTACACAAGGGGACCTCTGTTGTTGACACGGATGGTTCCATTGAGTCCAGTACGGTTAATTTGGCTAGGGTGGACATAAGGTAGTACGAAATTGGTAAAGAAATAGGAAAGATTGGGATAGGTCACGTTCGAAAGAATAGAAGAAAATTTGATCAATAATAAATATATATGTTTTTAGAAAGTACCTATAGATATATTTACTAGTAAAACAATTTTGATAAATGTTCGAAAACAGAGGAGTAAATAGATTTAGGCTAAAACCCAAAGTTTGTAAAATAAAATTTGGTAAACTGTTACTACTTGAAAATCGAGAAGTATTTATAACTATTTGGAAAAAGTACATTTATAACTATTTGGAAAAAGTACTTATAGTATTTGAAACTATATATATATATATATATATATATATATATATAAATATATATATATATATATATATATATATATATATATATATATATATATATATATATATATATATTATATATAAATGTTCAAAAACTTTATTTATATATATATATATATATATATATATATATATATATATATATATATATATATATATATTATATATATATATATATATAAATATATATATATATATATACACACACACACACACACATATATATATATATATATATATATATATATATATATATATATATATATATATATATATATATATATATATATATATATATATATATATATATATATATATTCTAGCCCAAAATACTTTAGATAATTATATGAAAAATCTAGGAAAACATTTTTAGGAATAAAATTGAAGTTGTCCAAATACCCTTTTGAGGTCAAAGCTATATTTGAAATTCTATGTAGAGAACACAAAACTATACTTTTGCTTCAAAAATATTTTTTGGAAAAATATACCTTAATGAAAACAATTAAATAATACTAATAGTTTTACTAATAATAATAATAAAAACTATAATAATAATAATAATAATAATAACAAAAAGAAAGGAAAAAAACATAGAAGTAAATAAATAATAAAAATATAAAAACACTACTGCAGCAGTCGAATGACTGCTGCTACTCTTCCAAAAAAAAAACAAAAAAAGAAAAGAAGGGAAAGAGAGAGAGGAGAAGAGAGTCGAGTGAAGAACGGGAGGTGGAGCTGTCGGCGAAGGGGGAGATCGGAGATGGGCGTAAGAGAGGGGCGACCAGCGGGGGTTCGGCGCCGGGGTGGTTCACCGACGGAGAACGCGGCGGTGAGAAAGGGAAGACGGGGTTTCCCGGAGCTCGTCGGAGAGGGCTGTTAACGGATCCGGTCCCGGAGAGCTCTGGCGGAGGCTCTCTATGGGCGGTGGTCGGAGCGGTCCCAGTGGAGACGCGATGCCGGCTGCACGGGAGGCGAGCCGGTCCGCGCGACGTGCCCGAGCGGCGGAGTAGGCGGCGGGTAGTGGTTTTAGGGGCTCGTCGGCTGAGGATCGGTCGGGTACGGCTCAGGCAGGTTTGGTGGACGGGCGAGGCGAGGCTGCGGGGCTGATGGCCGCGCTGGCTTGCCGGCGGTCATAGGTGAGGTTCTATTCCCCCTTTCTCCTTTACTTTGTGTGGATTTTGGGGACGGTATCGGCGGAGATTGGGAAATTGGTGGTAGCGGCGGTGTGTCGACCCACTGATGATGGTGGTTTACTGGTCGTAGCGGGGACGACATTTTGGGTGAGGTGCTGGTGATGGTGGTATGTCGGACAGAGGTTGGCCGGGACAAGGTGGAGACGGTGGCGATGGTTTCTGTGAAGTTTTGGTGTGGGTGACGAGGGTGCGTTTGTGGTAGTCGGGGCGAATCGGGTGGCCGAGGGGAGTCGGGCTGATAGAGGTCGGAGGCTGGGTCTCTGATGGTGGTGGATGGTTAGCTAGGTTTAGGGTTTGAGTTAGGGATCTATCGAATCGTGTCGGGGTTGTCGACACAGAGGGAAAAATGTATTTGTAGATAATGGAATAAGAATCTGGGCACGGACACGGACACGAGGCACTGCACTTGTGGTGGAAAATTTTTTGTGAAGAATGATAAAAAGTTGGAGGAGTACCTGCCTATTTATAGGATGTGGGAATTCCCAATAAGATAAAGGTTTAGGATTTGTTTAAATCCAAAATAGATAATTCGTAGTTTAATTGAAAAGCAATCAAATCCAAATACATATTCAATTTAAATCAAATTAAATTTTAGTTTAAAATCAATGGGATAAATCAAATTTCAAATGTTTCACTATTTAAATAAATCCATAAATTCAAATCAAGATTTAAATCTCCACAATAATTTTGAAATATATTTTCCAAAAATACTAGTAATAATAATTTTAAAAATTACATTAATATTTTTAAATATTTTTTTGAATAATAAAATATTAATATTTATAAATCTCGAAAATTAAATTTTTATTTAAAATAAACTAGCAAAATATTTATGAAATATATGTATGCACTAAGAATATTATTTATTCTAAATAAAAGGCTTTTCATAAATAAAATCATAAATTTACGAAATTTTGATAGCTAAATTAAATATTACATATATTATTTTGAAACTAAAAAAATAAGAAAAAAATATTTTTCTAAAAATATGTACGCTCGCACATATTCGCACTCGTCGAGTAATTACGAAAAATAAAATTTTGTGCGCGACGTACAATACGACTACGCAACGTACAATACAAAATTTTAAATCAGTACCAAATTTAATAAAAAAATAGTAGAAATTTAGGGGTTTTACATCCTACCCAACTTAAAAGAATTTCGTCCTCGAAATTAAGAATTCGTAGGGGGTGAGAAGACACAAGGGGTATCGATGGGGAACAATCAATAACAAAATCATGCCATAAGAAATCGCGATCTAGATCATAGATAAAATAATACGGTATGGTCATACTCGATAGGAAGGCTAGAGGAAGTTCTAGTACAAGGCTTTCGTTCTTCTAGGATAAGTGAAGGTGAAAGCAACATAGAGTTCGAAGGTGGCGTTTATCGAATACGAATACGTGATTCAAAGGCGACCGAATAATTTCAAAAAGAATTGTCAAGGTAGTCGTGGATGAGACTCTAGAGGACAAGTTTAGCTATGTCCCATCCACGTAGAACGATAGATAAAAGCGAACCAAAGTGCACTCGGTTGATCAGACCATCATGCACCGGTTCTGATTAGACAATATGTTAGTGGGTTGACCCAAATAACATACGTCTTCAACAAGCTCGATAAAGGAATAAGCTTGCAAAAACTAGGCTACATTAGCATCATTAGTTTAGATAGTAAAATATAGGCACGATGGTAGATGAATAAAAACAAATATGAATAGTCTAAGAGTCATTAGGATCTAAGTCTTGGTTTATTCCTATACCATCATTCTACGGTTTTATTGACCAAGGCTTGGTTGACCAAATGGGTTAAATTCCTCTAGTCTCTATAGTCTAGATAATACTAATTATATTCTCCTTAATGGCCAAGAGTGTGTCGGGTCGTGGGGTGTTCTACCCAACTTAAAAGATTAAGCTAAGGGTGTTGAGACATCTAACTAGTAGGGTCAATCTCTAGCAAGCACGAAGGGAAGATAAGAATAATGATAGAAGGAATCAAGCAAGATGCAATCGATGAGTCGGTCGAATATGGAATCGAGAAAAAAGGTCAAGTATGTGGATGAGATCCTAGACTTCTAATCCTATTCGCAGGCTTGCTTAGTACGGTAAAGTAGCCAAACAATTTATCTTGACCTGCATGGGCCACCACAAAAACATGTAACGCCCCAGTCCCAAAAATACGTAGGACTAGGAACGTAGATATGCCAGCTGTATACATACGAAGTACTCTATAATATATGGAACCCTCGTATGAATACATAAGCTGTAAAATGCAGTAGAACCATACTAATCTCATCCACACAAATAAATGAATAAAAGATATCATAAAATGATAATGAATTGTCTTGATACAATATGTTGGGCAGAGACAAATCTACTACCAACAAGTAAAGGAAAAAAACATATGACAGAATAAATGATTTTGGCGAGCGAAGCAAAGACGATCCAAATGCAATCATCCTCGAAGAAATAGATATGGCCACGGCTAGAACACCTGCGAAAGATAATAGCACACACCTGAAGAGATAACCAGGTCCTCAGAGGGACGTAAAAAGACACATAATATCATGCCATATAAACTGAATAAATATTGCTCAAATAAATAAGTCAATTAAATTTATAACATGGTCCAATACACACCTATTGAACGAGCGTACCATCCCTCCAACCAAACAAGGACAGGAGATGGTAAACTAATTCACGGTGACGTATCTTTCCATATCAAGAATCCAATATGGTATCCGTACCCCAACAAGGTTCAATACATTCTCATCGAAGTAGTAAGTCACACCTACAACCAAACAAGGACAAGATGTGACGAACTAATCCGTGAAAAGTTATTGTTCCAAGCCACGGTCAGATACAAGTACCCAAACCAAAAGTACTCGTATCTAACGGATAAAGGTGCTTAACCAACCTAAGTGAAATGTTGTTAAGAACAATCCTTCCTACGCATGGGCCCTGGCTAAATAGGATCGGCATAGTCCCCCCTTGGGGCACTAGAGGCCCAATCAATAAGAGCATGACGTTCCGCAAAACGTCAGTGGCCGTCACTAATCATGGGTAAGCTGACCCACATCTCCGGCGGAGCTCACGGGTTACAAAAGGGAAAGTGCATCGAAGCCCATACGCTAAGTAATTGTCCTCCCCGCCCAATGCCTAATATATTGTATCCACAACAATAAACCTCTATAACCGCTAAGTCAAACTAGCATGCAACCTCTATTAGCGGTTATTCCTATCGCACGGCTTGTACGTATTGGTGGCCAGCTAATTACGTACTTCCGTATTCTACATGCGACACACAACTTCGTGGTACAATGTGTCAAGGCCATGAATGCAACACACAAAGGTGGTCCCTTAAATCTAGGTTTAATGTGTAAGAAAACAATACATAGCAGAAAATATAAATGAACAGTAAGTTCTAACAGGTTATGCCATGTATCACAGTTTATTTTACATAAAGAAAATAAATAATGCATGAAATATGAGCTAAAATAAGTAAACAGCAAATGGCAAGGTGTATTGCCTGGTAGTACGTCTGGTGTGCTGCGATGATCAAGGTGGTACGAACTGCATCTTCGGTGCGACAACTACACAAGGGGACCTTTGTTATTGACACGGATGGTTCCATTGAGTCCAGTACGGTTAATTTGGCTAGGGTGGACATAAGGTATTACGAAATTGGTAAAGGAATAGGAAAGATTGGGATTAGTTACGTTCGAAAGAATAGAAGAAAATTTGATCAATAATAAATATATATGTTTTTAGAAAGTACCTATAGATATATTTACTAGTAAAACAATTTTGATAAATGTTCGAAAACAGAGGAATAAATAGATTTAGGCTAAAACCCAAAGTTTGTAAAAATAAAATTTTGGTAAACTGTTACTGTCACGCCCCAGAACCAGAATACTGGAGAGCGGGAGAATGACACAGCCAGCTACGTATTACGGGTAGATGAATACCGTATAATACGATCAATGCTGTCTAAAAGACGAGGGGGTGCATACTACATGAAAGTCTCACTATGGTTACTTCACATCTATTGTCTCAATCATTCAAATAAGAAGCAGAAATAGAGAACATGTAAGATAAAGCAGTAAGGCGTCCCAAACGCTCTGTCAAAATGTTCTTGATATCTGGCTTTACAAAATATAGCCAGATTGATGTAGCAAAAGTATACACAATTGTTATCAGCTGCAGCCTGACTTAGTTACAATTATGTAAAAGTAAGTACAAGACAATCCGACTAACATGTCGGTGCCAAACGGCAAAGTATAAAGTAAATAACAAAACGAGTGGGGAAGTAAGGAACCCACTCGAGTCCTCCTGCGATCATCCCTCTAGTATTGACCATCTTGGAGGTAGAAGTAAGCTGGATCCTCGGGGACCGGCTCTAAATCTGGCCATGCAAAACCAGAGAGGTTAGACCTCTAATAGCAAGTACCGCAAGGAAGCATGATATGAAGGATGAAACCAGTAAATAAGAGGATATAATAATAGTTCTTTGCTTGCCACTGGGATTCACATAACATCACGACACTTCGAACCAACCTCCCAACCAAACAAGGACAGAAGTTGGCCCGTCATGTCCTGACATTCTGATCATCTCAGTTAGGTAACAGAGTAGATACAGTACACAAATAAATCAATTTAAATGACCATTCAACTACTACGGCTTGCTACTGTGATTCTAAGTTATCCTGGATATATGCAATAAAGAATTCCTCAGTTCTTACTATGTGCAAGCAAGGCTAGTTTATCCAGTCAATCAATTGCGCCAATCATGAATTAGACGAGTCCCAGCAGGACGCCCGTCATCAATATACAATATACAATAAATAATATAATCAGATACCGCTCCATGCCCGTGTGGCAGGTTTGCAGTATCTATGGGGACCAGCCGGCCTGTCGGGCACTACTAGTCCCAAGAGGGTTGCCATGTATGAACTCGAGAATCTGTTCTCTCCATGCAATCATTATTTTATTTAACTTAATAGCCTCTAAGTTAAGCGAAATCCCATGCCGTGGATCATGGTCATTCCAATAAGTACATTCGTACGGGGTACGATATGCATTTCTACAACAATACCAGTGCGGTTAGGTTGTAGGTCTTACATAGCGTAATGCAACAATCAAAACTAACCACGAAATAATCATGCCTTGACCATAAAGTACACATGCTACTTTCGTAATAGTTAGATAAATAAATAACTGAAGCCTGCATGTATCTGTATGCCAATATTTTGGGACTAGTCAGTCGATTATAATAGTTCATAATATGAACGTGTCTCATTCATTTAATTCAATAAGACGACAAGCCAGCCTCTTAGTTCCAACTAGGAACGCATGATCAATTATTAATCGAGATAACCAATATTGTTATTTTAAAGTTCAGACAATAATCACTGTTAATAAATGCCAAGACAATCAATTAATGTTAATAGATGTCAATCAATGTCAATCAATGCCATTTTGGAACAAGAATCAGCCAAGAAGGCATTTAAAATCAGAGTTCATGCGGCCAGGAAATCATGCGGCTAAGGAAATTTAAACTTATGATGCCGGACAAAGATGATTCCATACGGCCGGAAATGAGTAGTCCCATGCGGCCAAAATCTGCAAGCCTTAGGCGACTAGAACTAAAGGGGTCTCATGCGGCTATGGTTAAAATGAGACCATGCAGCCAGGGGAAATTCTATGCGACTGGGGAATAGCAATCCCCATGCGGCTCAAAAATGACATGCGCCCATACGGCTCGAACTGACATGCGCCCATGCAGCTCGAAATGACATGCGCCCATGCGCCCATGCGGCTCGAAATGACATGCGCCCATGCGGCTGAACATGGGAAAGCCTATATGCGGCTAAGGAAAACCAAATTCATGCAGCTAAGAATAAGTGCAACCCTATATGCGGCTGAGAGGTCATGCAGCATCATGCGACCGAGAATAATCAGCACCATGCGGCTGCGGGACTGAATGCATATGCGGCTAGCTAAGAACTCATGCGGCCGATAAGTCTCATGCGGCTGACTAAGTCCATGCGGCTGGGATTGGAATCAGTCTCATACGGCTCAAACGAATGAACTCATACGGCCAAAATACCCATACGGCCAAGGGGACTTGCCGTATGAAGACTCATGCGGTCAAGCTTTGTCATGTGGCCAGAACTGTTCTTCTTCTCCGAATTTCTAAGGACAGAACCATGAAAACCGTGGCTTCCAAGCTCTCTAACCCCTTCATTCTAAGCCCAATCTGAACTTCCATAGGTCAAAATAGGGTAGAACAAAATTCTCTACAACATGGAACCATCAAAACTTGGAGATAACAAAGTTTACTAGATCAAAACCTAACGAATCCGAAAATGCATCAAACTTAGATCTACAACAAATAAGCCATGGAAATTGAAAATGCTAAGTACTAAAGAGACTTGAAATCAAATAAGGAAGATGATGGAACAATAAAAATGGTGATCCATCAAGAAGCAAGTTGGCACTTGCCTAGCTCTCCTAGGTTGGTGAAAGAGTTTAAGAGAAAGAAAAAGGAGAGTAATGGTGAAGTAATGAAGAGAGAGGAAACGGGATGGGCTTTAAATGGAAGGGGTGGTAGTAGGTGGGGGTTTGGTTCGGTTCATGATGAACCACATAAATAAACCAATCTAAGCTGATCTTAAAGCAAAGCTAAAGCAGAGTATAAAACAAGGAGTAAAATAAAGAAATAAAATTTCCGAAAATTAATTAACAGAAAATTAAAGGAATTTAAATATAGAGCAGTACATGATAAATATTTAAATAAATACACTTAAATAGTACATGGATTTAAAATACGTATTCTAGGAACGGGAAGTGACATCTCTACCCTCCTTAGAAAAATTTCATCCTCGGAATTTCATATCCCAGCAGGATAGAAACATCAGAGTTAAACTAATCCAAGCATAAGCAATTGAGTAAGCAATCATTTCACAATGCCAATAGCAAGTAACATATCTATGTTTAACTATTGACGACACCAAGCAATTCTACTCATAAGGTGACAAGCATGATGAGTTAAGACAATCAAGGTATATAGAAAAAGATATATCTTGTGAGCCAAACAGGTACGGATACCGTGATCGGATATCATCCTCATGTTCCCACGTTGACTCTCCTAAAGAGTGATGATCCCAAGCAACCCAGACAAGGCTAATTGTTCGGTTCTTGAGTATCTTCTCTCTTCGGTCCAAAATGGACACAGGCTGCTCGTCGTAAGACAAGTTGGTACCAACAACCAGCTCAGAATGATCAAGAATATGGCTTGGGTCCGATACATACCTTCGCAACTGAGATACATGAAATACGTCATGCACCTCTCGTAACGAAGGTGGAAGGGATAAACGATAAGCAACATCGCCTATCCTATCAAGGATAACAAATGGGCCCACGTACCGCGGACTCAACTTCCCGCGAACGCCAAATCTAATGACCCCACGAGTAGGTGAGATCCGCAGGAACACGTGGTCCCCAACAGAAAACTCTAGCGGCCTACGATGCTGGTCCGCCCAATGACGATGGGGATCCTGCGCAACTCGAAGTCGCTCTATAATTCCCTTAACCACTTCTACTGTCTGAACAATCATTTCTGGGCCTAGCATCTTCCTCTCTCCGATATCGTCCCATGCTAGTGACGACTTACACTTCTTACCATTTAGTGCTTCAAATGGCGCCATCTGGATACTGGCTTGATAACTGTTGTTGTATGAGAACTCGACTAAGTGCAGGTGGCTCTCCCAAGACCCTCCAAAATCTAGAGTGCAAGCTCGTAACATGTCTTCTAACGTCTGGATTGTTCTTTCTGATTGCCCGTCCGTCTGTGGATGGTAAGCCGTGCTAAATCTTAACTTTGTACCCAGACTATGATGTAAGCTCTTCCAGAAATATGATATAAAACGGGTATCTCTATCTGACACAATACTGACAGGGACTCCATGCTGCCTGACTATTTGTTGCATATATAACTCCGCCAACTTCTCTGTAGATTGTCCTACTCTGAAAGAAAGAAAGTGCGCTACCTTCGTAAGCCGATCTACTATCACCCAAATAGCATCTTTACCACTTGGTGATCTCGGTAAACCGGTCACAAAGTCAATTGTAATATGTTCCCACTTCCATTCCGGGATAGGAAGCGGTTGCAATAACCCTGCTGGCCTCTGCTGTTCTGCCTTCACTTGCTGACATACCAAGCAACGAAAAACAAATCTAGCTATCTCCCTCTTCATTTCGTTCCACCAGAAGTGCTGCTTGATATCTTGGTACATCTTGGTCCCTTCAGGGTGTATAGAATACTGAGAACTGTGAGCTTCTGCCATAACCTCCTATCTGATATCTCTACTAGGTACACATAGACGTGACCCAAACCTAAGTGTACCATCTTCGTGAATTTTCAACTCCTTTCTGAGTCCTGACTCACATTCTGCCCTAAGCTTCTGAATCCTTGGGTCCTGTGCCTGAGCTGCCTTGATCCTGTCTACCAAGTCGGATTGAACTTGTAGACTTGCCAAAATTCCTACATCACTAGGAAGTATGACTTCGATGCCCATCTCCTGATGGTCTTCTAAGATATGCTTCTGTGTTGTCAACATAAATACGCCACCTCTCCTGCTGAGAGCGTCTGCTACCACATTAGCCTTTCCTGGATGATACTGAAGCTCCACGACGTAATCCTTGATCAGCTCTAACCATCTTCTCTGCCTCATGTTCAGCTCCTTCTGAGTAAAAATATAGATCAGACTTTTGTGGTCTGTGTATATGTCCACTCGATCACCATACAAGTAATGCCTCCATATCTTTAAAGCAAACACTACTGCCGCCAACTCTAAGTCGTGAGTTGGGTAATTCTTCTCGTGGTCTCGAAGTTGCCTAGATGCGTACGCTATCACCTTTCCATGCTGTATGAGGACACATCCAAGTCCTTTACCTGACGCATCATAATAAACGGTAAAACCTCCGGGTCCAACTGGCAATGTAAGAATAGGCGCTGATATCAACTTCTGCTTCAGATTCTCAAATGATGTCTGGCATTCTGCCGACCAGACGAATGGCACATCCTTCCGTGTCAAGAGGGTCATGGGTGCTGAAAGCCTTGCAAAGTCTGATACGAACCTTATGTAATATCCTGCCAATCGTAAGTAACTCCGCACATCGGCTATGGTCTTGGGTACTGGCCAACTCTCCACTGCTTCTACCTTCTTGGGATCCACTGCTACTCCAGCTCCTGATATGATGTGACCCAAAAATGAAATATGATTCGTCCAGAACTCACACTTGCTGAGCTTGGCATATAACTGGTTCTCTCTCAGAACCTGTGACACTTTCCTGAGGTGGTCTTCATGCTCCTCTTCACTAGCAGAGTATACAAGAATGTCGTCGAGAAATACCACGACAAACTGATCTAAGTACGGCATAAAGATGCGGTTCATCAAATCCATAAATATTGTTGGAGCATTGGTCAAACCAAACGGCATTACCAAGAATTCATAATGCCCATACTTCGACCTGAATACTATCTTAGGAATGTCCTCCTTCCGAACCCTCACTTGATGTTACCCTGAACGAAGATCTATCTTGGAGAAAACTCTAGCTTTGCTCAACTGATCAAATAAGTCGTCGATCCTGGGTAGTGGGTACTTGTTTTTTACTGTTGTCGTGTTAAGCTTCCTGTAATCGATGCACAATCTGGATGACCCATCCTTCTCCCCTACAAGTACTACAGGTGCTGCCCATGGTGATATGCTATCTTGGATGAACTTCTTCTCCTTCAGTTCCTCTATGTGCTGATATATCTTGGCCTGCAAAGAATCTGCCATTCTGTAAACTCGATCTGATATCGGTTTAGTTCCAGGCGCCAGTTCTATGCTGAACTCAATACCTCTAATTGGTGGTAGCCCTGGAAGTTCTTCGGGAAATACATCTAGAAATTTATCAACTTCCTTCGGAACTTGAACTCCTTCCATTGTCGTCACTACTCCCTGCTCTTGCTGAGTTGCCTCTGATCTGACTAAGGTGAATCGCTTTATGCCCGGGATATCAAAAGATACACTCCCTCTACGACAATCTATTGTCGTATGACTGTCTTTCAGCCAGTCCATGCCTAAGGTAACGTCGAAATTTCCAACAGGAAATTCTATCAACCGGGCGGGTAAGGAATGCCCGCAAACTACAGCGCTATATGCTAGAATGACTCTACTAACTCCTACGAGCCCATTACTAGTGAGTATATTTTTCCTCCCTGGTAATGCCTCGAATTCCATTCCAAGCCGTGTCGCAAATTGTACAGATATAAATGAATGGGATGCTCCCGAATCAAACAATGCTACTGCGGGATATGAGGCGACGAGAATGTTACCTGCCACAACATCTCCTGATACTAATGCCTCTTCCAAGGACCGAGTGAATGCCTGCCCTCGACCTCCTTGTTGATTCCCATGTTACGGCCTAGCCTGGTACTGCTGTTGGCCCCTTCCTTGATGATACTGGGGTGGTCTATGCTGGTGTTGCTGCATCGACGGTCCCTGCTGCCGAAACATCTGAGCCTGTGGCATTAACGGGCGCTGTGCCAATGGTCTCACTGCTACCGCTGGTCCTCGATACTGGCCTGTCCCTGGCACGGACAGAGCAGGAAACTGCTGTACTGGTCCTCCTGACCTTGAATTTATGGGACATATGGTAACCCGATGATCTGGATTTCCACATATCAAATACTGTCCGTTCAATGCCCGACACACATCTCTAGTGTGTCCTACCTTCCCACAATAAGTGCAGCCCGCTGGGGGTTGCTGGTTCTTCCTCTGTTGCATCGCTGTTGCCTTGGTGGTGGTGCTGGCCCTCGCATTGCTACATCGTGAATGCGAATGCCAAGGGATGGTGCTGTTGTTCGGGGCGCTGCTCCCCCTCCTCCTTCAATCTGACTGTGGGATCTCTTCTGACCTCTAGTCCTTGTCGCAAGCCTCTGAATGGTGATATCATGCCTTCGGGTTACCGTCAATACTTCATCAAAAGTCTGGTAATTGTGCCCCTCTATTAATTGCAAGAGTTCGAGATGAAACCCTTGCTGGAACCTCATAGCCCTCTGGTTCTCCGTTGCTACCATCTCTGGGGCGAACCTACTCAATCTGCAGAACTCCGCTGCGTAAGCATCTACCGTCTTGCCAACCTGTCTGAGGTTGATAAACTTCTGTTGTAGCTCAAACTGTGCTACAACTCCATAGTACTTCGTCTTGAATCTTGCTGTAAAGTCATCCCAAGCAACAGGGCGTCTGATGCCCACTTCCTCTGATTCCCACCAATCACGTGCGAGATCCTGAAGTAACAACTTCACTAGATCCACACGTTCTTCTACCGGCACCTTAGTTGCTGTCAAAATAGCCTCAATGTCCTTAAGCCATGCATCTGCTGAGATGGCATCCTCCGTGCCTTCGAAATGACGGGGTTGTACTTGCAAAACCTGGCTGATGCTCCTGAATCTGGCCTTGTCCCTCTTTCCAATGTCGTCTGCAACCCTTGGTTGAGTAGTACATTCTGCTCTTGTAACTGAGCGTGCATACGCTGCTGGGCCAACATCTGATGTTGTTGAGTAGCCATCATCCCTCTCATGATCTCCAGAAGGGCTGGTGTGTCTACTTCCATAGGGGTAGGTGGAACTGTTGGTGGTGGTGGAACATCCGGATACTGCGATCCAGCTGCTGCTTCCACTATCACTTCTTCTTGAATAGCCTCTTGGGGTAGTACTGGCCCTTGTTGCTAACCAACCTGGTCAGGTTGTCCATGTTGCCCTTGTTGATGTTGTCCAACTCTGACAGATGTGGACGAAGTGCCCCTAAAACACTACCAAATTACAGTATTTTAGCGACGGCCATTTGGCGACAGAAATTTTCCGTCGCTATTATCGTCGGATCACCGACGGATTTGTGACGAAATACCGACGGAAAGCAGTGGACAATTTTTTTTATTTTTTTATGTCCATATCCGTCGCTACGCCGTCGATAGGTCGTCGGCCAAGTAGCGACGGTTTTATATCCGTCGCTAGAACGTCGCATATTTTGGTGGCAAAAGCCTAAAATATTGGCGCAAGATTTGACTGACGACTTAGCGACGGAATAATCCGTCGCTACTCTGGAGCGAGATTTACTGACGACTTAGCGACGGAATAATCCGTCGCTACTCCGTCGCTAATTTCTGTACCCTAACTTAAATTGAACCGACGGGGCGAAATTTTCATTCCCCCCCAAAACACTCTCTCTCTTCCCTCTCCCTCTCTCCGACGATCTCCCTCTCTCCGACCGGCGATCTCCCTCTCTCTCTCTCTAAGGTATGCTCTCTCTCCCCCCCTCTCTCTCTCTATCTCCCTCTCTCTCTCTCTCTCTCTTTTACGATTTGGGGGGTTGGGGGGCTGTCGTAGTGGTCGGAGAGGGTGTGGGGCAGGGGGGTTTCGGGTACGGGGTGGGGTGGTCAGGGCAAGGGTGGAGTGGGGTGGTCGGGGGCAGGGGGGTCGGGGAGGGGGTCGGGCAGGGGTGGGGGGTGGTCTGGGCAGGGGGGTTCGGGTAGGGGGTGGGGTGGTCGGGGCAAGGCTGGGGTGGAAGAGGGGGCAGGGGGGGTCGGGGAGGGGGGTCGGGCAGGGGTGGGGGGGTGGTCTGGGCAGGGGGGTGGGAGAGGGGGTCGGGCAGGGGTTGGGGGAGGGTCGGGCAGGGGTTGGGGGGGTCGGGGCAGGGGGGGCAAGGGGGGGTGGGAGAGGGGGTCGGGCAGGGGTTGGGGGGGTCGGGCAGGGGTTGGGGGGGTGTCGGGGCAGGGGGGGCAGGGGGGTGGGAGAGGGGGGTCGGGCAGGGGTTGGGGGGGGGTCGGGCAGGGGTTGGGGGGGTCGGGGCAGGGGGGGCGTAGGAGGGACTCTGGAGTCCCCGCGCAGGAGTCCTCCTCCTCCTCTCCCACAGACACACACACACACACGGACACACACACACACACACACGGACCACACACACACGGACACACACACACACAGACACACACACACACGGACACACACACACAGACACACACACACACGGACACACACACACACACACAGACACACACACACACAGACACACACACACACGGACACACACACACACACACACATACACACACGGACACACACGGACACAGACACACGGATACACGCACACACAGACATATATATATATATATATATATATATATATATATATATATATATATATATATATATATATATATATATATATATATATATATATGCATAATTTTAAGTAATTTATTAATAATATATATATATATATACACAGACACACGTCGTGAAGTCTAGTATATATATTTGATTAGCTAAGGTAGAAGTTTAGCCTAATTAAGGTTAGTTTTGACAGAGTTGACTTGGACTCCTAATTTGACCTAGAACTAGCCTAGTTGACCTATTTGTATTTCGATTGTTATCATATGAATAGTTTGCCTAAGATTTGATTGGGTTGGTTTTAATGTGTGGGTAAATTAGTTTACCTTATTTTAGAGTATGACTATGTAGCTAGTGTGTAGAGTAGTATATGGTTACTAGATCCTAGTGTAGAGTAGTATGTAGAGGAGTATGGCTACTAGTGATATATAGATATGTAGGTCCATGTGTATCTGTATCGGACTATCGCTATCGGTATCGAACTATCGCTATCGGTATCGGACTATCGCTATCGGTATCGAACTATCGGTATCGATCGAACTATCGGTATCGGACTATCGCTATCGGTATCGGACTATCGCTATCAGTATCGACCGTATATACTTAGTATCGGGCGTAGCGGATTAGTATCGATCAGTATATAGGTTTGGGTTAAGATCAAGGTTCAAAGTATCGGTATCGGAATAGTAGGCCGAATAGGAGGCCGAGATAGTCGAATGAGAAGAAGGGAAGAAGGGAGGAGCAGATGGGTCCAGAGCCATGGTGGAGGAGGAGAAGTAACATGAGAGCAGTTTCCGTCGTAACATCTCCTGGCTCTGCTGGCAACTGAAGTCCAGATGCTACAAAGGACGATCCTTCGCTGAAATCGACTACAACACCCATCAGTTCAAGTTAGTCCGTCGCTAACTGGAGAAACTGAGGTTAGCGACGGAGTGGCGACGTAAAATCCGTCGCTACCTGGAGCATTTCAATAAAGCGACGGATTGGCGACGGACGATCCGTCGACCTGATGCTGTTTGATGTCCAGAAATTTTAGCTTTCTCGACGGATTGGCGACTAACTTACGGCGGACTGGCGACCACTCAGCGACGGATAGTCCGTCGCTAACTGGAGAAACTGAGGTTAGCGACGGAGTGGCGACGTAAAATCCGTCGCTACCTGGAGCATTTCAATAAAGCGACGGATTGGCGACGGACGATCCGTCGACCTGATGCTGTTTGATGTCCAGAAAGTTTAGCTTTTGCGACGGATTGGCGACTAACTTACGGCGGACTGGCGACAAAGTCCCGATGGACTATCCGTCGCTAACTGGAGAAACTGAGATTAGCGACGGAGTGGCGACGTAAAATCCGTCGCTACCTGGAGCATTTCAATAAAGCGACGGATTGGC
Organism: Iris pallida; assembly: GCA_029216955.1. Taxonomy (NCBI): domain Eukaryota; kingdom Viridiplantae; phylum Streptophyta; class Magnoliopsida; order Asparagales; family Iridaceae; genus Iris; species Iris pallida. Next base: position 23,399,031 of record JANAVB010013397.1, on the reverse strand, counting down.
GACGGACGATCCGTCGAACTGATGCTGTTTGATGTCCATAAATTTTAGCTTTCGCGACGGATTGACGACTGACTTACGGCGGACTGGCGACACAGTCCCGACGGACTATCCGTCGCTAACTGTAGGAATTTAATGTATCGACGGATTGGCGACGTAATATCCGTCGCTACCTGAAGAATTTTACATTGAGCGACGGTTTTAGCGACGGAATGTCCGTCGACCTGGTTCTGTTTGATGTCCATAAATTTTGCAGTTAGCGACGGATGTTTTGTCGCTAATACGACGCTAATCCGTCGTACACATCGGCGGATTAGCGACGGCATAACGACGACCTGCCGTATGGGAAAATCTCTGATACGCTTTTACCGACAAATTTATGACGGATTAGCGACGGATATTGGGTATCAGAAAATCACTGATATGGTTTTGCCGACTCTTTAGCGACAGAGTTTTCCGTCGCTAACCCTATATCCTGATACATGTTTTGACGAAAGCTAGTCGGTAATCCGTCGCTATATATATTTAAATGCGCCGACGGTATTCCGTCGCTAAGTCGTCGCTGAGCGACGGAGTAGCGACGGATATGTTTTAGCGACGAGGTTATTCCCGACGGCTGTTTTACCAAAATATCCGTCGGTAATCCGTCGGTATTTATTTTTGGCGACGGACTACCGACGGATAAGGCCGTCGATAAATCCATGTATTTTGGTAGTAAAAAGGGACAAGAGAACAATCAAACGACCGGACAGGAAAGATCAATGAAGTCAAGGATACTGGAATGTCAAGCTAGAGTTGAGAACAACGAATCGCGAGATGAAGGGGGAACATGTGTGATTGAGACATCCTATAAATCAAAACACCCCACAAGTTTGAAATCAGACCTGCATGGGCCACCACTAAAACCTTGTCACGCCCCAGAACCAGAATACTGGAGAGCGGGAGAATGACTCAGCCAGCTACGTATTACGGGTAGATGAATATCGTATAATACGATCAATGCTGTCTAAAAGACGAGGGGGTGCATACTACATGAAAGTCTCACTATGGTTACTTCACATCTATTGTCTCAATCATTCAAATAAGAAACAGAAATAGAGAACATGTAAGATAAAGCAGTAAGGCGTCCCAAACGCTCTGTCAAAATGTTCTTGATATCTGGCTTTACAAAATATAGCCAGATTGATGTAGCAAAAGTATACACAATTGTTATCAGCTGCAGTCTGACTTAGTTACAATTATGTAAAAGTAAGTACAAGACAATCCGACTAACATGTCGGTGCCAAACGGTAAAGTATAAAGTAAATAACAAAACAAGTGGGGAAGTAAGGAACCCACTCGAGTCCTCCTGCGATCATCCCTCTAGTATTGACCATCTTGGAGGTAGAAGTAAGCTGGATCCTCGGGGACCGGCTCTAAATCTGGCTATGCAAAACCAGAGAGGTTAGACCTCTAATAGCAAGTACCACAATGAAGCACGATATGAAGGATGAAACCAGTAAATAAGAGGATATAATAATAGATCTCTGCTTGCCACTGGGATTCACATAACATCACGACACTTCGAACCAACCTCCCAACCAAACAAGGACAGAAGTTGGCCCGTCATGTCCTGACATTCTGATCATCTCAGTTAGGTAACAGAGTAGATACAGTACACGAACAAATCAATTTAAACGGTCATTCAACTACTACGGCTTGCTACTGTGATTCCAAGTTATCCTGGATATATGCAATAAAGAATTCCTCAGTTCTTACTATATGCAAGCAAGGCTAGTTTACCCAGTCAATCAATTGTGCCAATCATGAATTAGACGAGTCCCAGCAGGACGCCCGTCATCAATATACAATATTCAATAAATAATATAACCAGATACCGCTCCATGCCCGTGTGGCAGGTTTGCAGTATCTGTGGGGACCAGCCGGCCTGTCGGGCACTACTAGTCCCAAGAGGGCTGCCATGTAAGAACTCGAGAATCCATTCTCTTCATGCAATCATTATTTTATTTAACTTAATAGCCTCTATGTTAAGCGAAATCTCATGCCGTGGATCATAGTCATTCAAATGAGTACTTTCGTACGGGATACGATATGCATTTCTACAACAATACCAGTACGGTTAGGTTGTAGGTCTTACATAGCGTAATGCAACAATTAAAACTAATCACGAAATAATCATGCCTTGACCATAAAGTACACATGCTGCTTTCGTAATAGTTAGATAAATAAATAACTGAAGCCTGCATGTATCTGTATGCCAATATTTTGGGACCAGTCAGTCGATTATAATAGTTCATAATATGAACGTGTCTCATTCATTTAATCCAATAAGACGACTAGCCAGCCTCTTAGTTCCAACTAGAAACGCATGATCAATTATTAGTCGAGATAACCAATAATGTTATTTTAATGTTCAGACAATAATCACTGTTAATAAATGCCAAGGCAATCAATTAATGTTAATAGATGTCAATCAATGTCAATCAATGCCATTTTGGAACAAGAATCAGCCAAGAAGGCATTTAAAATCAGAGTTCATGCGGCTAGGAAATCATGCGGCTAAGGAAATTTAAACTCATGCGGCCGGACAAGGATGATTCCATGCGGCCGAAAATGAGTAGTCCCATGCGGCCAAAATCTGTAAGCCTTAGGCGACTAGAACTAAAGGGGTCTCATGCGGCTATGGTTAAAATGAGACCATGCGACCAGGGAAAATTCTATGCGGCTGGGGAATAGCAATCCCCATGCGGCTCAAAATGACATGCGTCCATGCGGCTCGAACTGACATGCGCCCATGCGGCTCGAAATGACATGCGCCCATGCGGCTCGAAATGACATGCGCCCATGCTTCCATGCGGCTCGAAATGACATGCGCCCATGCGGCCTGAACATGGGACAAGCCTATATGCGGCTAAGAAAAACCAAATTCATGCGGCTAAGAATAAGTGCAACCCTATATGCGGCGGAGAGGTTATGCAGCGTCATGCGGTCGAAAATGATCAGCGCCATGCGGCTACGTGACTGAATGCATATGCGGCTAGCTAAGAACTCATGCGACCGATAAGTCTCATGCGACTGACTAAGCCCATGCGGCCGGAATTGGAATCAGTCTCATGCGGCTCAAACGAATGAACTCATGCGGCCAAAATACCCATGCGGCCAAGGGGACTTGCCGCATGAAGACTCATCTGGTCAAGCTTTGTCATGTGGCCAGAACTGTTCTTCTTCTCCGCATTCCTAAGGACAGAACCATGGAAACCGTGGCTTCCAAGCTCTCTAAACCCTTCATTCTAAGCCCAAATCTGAACTTCCATAGGTCAAAATGGGGTAGAACGAAATTCTCTACAATATGGAACCATCAAAACTTGGAGATAATAAAGTTTACTAGATCAAAGCCTAAGAAATCTGAAAATGCATGAAACTTAGATCTACAACAAATAAGCCATGGAAATTGAAAATGCTAAGTACTAAAGAGACTTGAAATCAAATAAGGAAGATGATGGAACAATAAAAATGAGGATCCATCAAGAAGCAAGTTGGCACTTGCCTAGCTCTCCTAGGTTGGTGAAAGAGTTTAAGAGAAAGAAGAAGGAGAGTAATGGTGAAGTAATGAAGAAAGAGAAAATGGGTTGGGCTTTAAATGGAAGGGGTGGTGGTAGGTGGGGGTTTGGTTCGGTTCATGATGAACCACATAAATAAACCAATCTAAGCCGATTTTAAGGCAAAGCTAAAGCAGAGTATAAAAACAGGGAGTAAAATACAGAAATAAAATTGCCGAAAATTAATTAACAGGAAAATAAAGGAATTTAAATACAGAGCAGTACATGATAAATATTTAAATAAATACACTTAAATAGTATATGGATTTAAAATACGTATTCTGGAAACGGGAAGCGACAGTTACTACTTGAAAATCGAGAAGTATTTATAACTATTTGGAAAAAGTACTTATAGTATTTGAAACTATATATATATATATATATATATATATATATATATATATATATATATATATATATATATATATATATATTCTAGCCTAAAATACTTTAGATAATTATATGAAAAATCTACGAAAACATTTTTAGGAATAAAATTGAAGTTGTCCAAATACCCTTTTGAGGTCAAAGCTATATTTGAAATTCTATGTAGAGAACACAAAACTATACTTTTGCTTCAAAAATATTTTTTGGAAAAATATACCTTAATGAAAACAATTAAAATAATACTAATAGTTTTACAACTAATAATAATAATAACTATAATAATAATAATAATAATAATAATAATATAATAATAATAATAATAATAACAAAAAGAAAGGAAAAAACATATAAGTAAATAAATAATAAAAATAAAATAACACTACTGCAGCAGTCGAACGACTGCTGCTACTCTTCCAAAAAAAACAAAAATAAGGAAAAGAAGGGAAAGAGAGAGAGGAGAAGAGAGTCGAGTGAAGAACGGGAGGTGGAGCTGTCGGCGGAGGGGGAGATCGGAGATGGGCGAAAGAGAGGGGAGACCTGCGGGGGTACGGCGCCGGGGTGGTTCGCCGGCGGAGAACGCGACGGTGAGAAAGGGAAGATGGGGTTTCCCGGAGCTCGTCGGAGAGGGCTGCTTACGGATCCGGTCCCGGAGAGCTCTGGCGGAGGCTCTTTATGGGCGGTGGTCGGAGCGACCCCAGTGGAGACGCGGTGCCGGCTGCACGGGAGGCGAGCCGGTCCGCGCGACGTGGCCGAGCGGCGGAGTAGTACGGCGGGTAGTAGTTTTGGGGGCTCGTCGGCTGAGGATCGGTCGGGTACGGCTCAGGCGGGTTTGGTGGACGGGCGAGGCGAGGCTGCGGGGCTGATGGCCTCGCTGGGCTTGCCGGCGGTCGAAGGTGTGGTTCTATTCCCCCTTTCTCCTTTACTTTGTGTGGATTTTGGGGACGGTATCGACGGAGATTTGGGAAATTTGTGGTAGCGACGGTGTGTCGACCCGCTGATGATGGTGGTTTATTGGTCATGGCGTGGACGACGTTTTGGGTGAGGTGCTGGTGATGGTGGTAGGTCAGACAGAGGTTGGCCGGAACAAGGTGGAGACGGTGGCGGTGGTTTTTGTGAAGTTTTGGTGTGGGTGACAAGGGGTGTTTGTGGTAGTCAGAGCGAATCGGGTGGCCGAGGGGAGTCGGGCTGATAGAGGTCGGAGGCTAGGTCTCTGATGGTGGTGGATGGTTATGCTAGGTTTACGATTGAGTTAGGGATCTATCGAATCGTGTCGGGGTTGTCGACACAGAGGAAAAAATGTATTTGTAGATAATGGAATAAGAATCTGGGCACGGACACGGACAGGAGGCACTGCACTTGTGGTGGAAGAAATTTTGTGGAGAATGATAAAAAGTTAGAGGAGTACTTGCCTATTTATAGGATGTAGGAATTCCCAATAAGATAAAGGTTTAGGATTTGTTTAAACCCAAAATAGATAATTAGTAGTTTAATTGAAAAGCAATCAAATCCAAATCCAAATACATATTCAATTTAAATCAAATTAAATTTTAGTTTAAAATCAATGGAATAAATCAAATTTTAAATGTTTTACTATTTAAATAAATCCATAAATTCAAATCAAGATTTAAATCTCCACAATAATTTCAAAATATATTTTCCAAAAATACTAATAATAATAATTTCGAAAATTACATTAATATTTTTAATTATCTTTTTGAATAATAAAATATTAATATTTATAAATCTCGAAAATTACATTTTTATTTAAAATAAACTAGCAAAATATTTATGAAATATATGTATGCACTAAGAATATTATTTATTCTAAATAAAAGGCTTTTCATAAATAAAATCATAAATTTAGGAAATTTGATAGCTAAATTGAATATTACATATATTATTTTGAAACTATAAAAATAAGAAAAAAATATTTTTCTAAAAATATGTACGCTCGCACATATTCGTACTCGTCGAGTAATTACGAAAAATAAAATTTTGTACGCGACGTACAATTCGACTATGCGATGTACAATACAAAATTTTAAATCAGTACCAAATTTAATAATAAAAAAATAGTAGAAATTTAGGGGTTTTACAGTATCACTTGGCCAGGTTATGCCCAAATCCTATATATTTGGAAGCAGGGCGTGACATGGTTTTAGTGGTAGCCCATGCAGGTCTCGTTTATCATTTCGGTTACGTTAATTTACCGATTCAAGCCTGCGATTAGGGTTAACAGTGTTAGGATCTCATCTACTTGTTGATTATCGCCCTTGAATCCTCTTGTACTTTATTATTAATTTCCTTGCATCCTGCTTCCTTTTGTCTCTTTTGTAATATAATTTTGTCTCTTTTGGAGAGATGCATCTGCGCAGTGGACGCACGGCTTATGGTGTTGCCCCAGCATCCGATACCGAGCCCAGTGACGACAGGACTCCAGCTCCTACAGAGATCCAAACTCTCGGACGAGTTCAGACCGTTCTGACGACTCCATCCATTGATGTGGAGTTTGCATCGCAGCCGGCACCGATACACTAGAAGGGATAGATGTCACAGGTGCTGTATGCACCAAATCTTTCCCAGATGCCGCAGGAAGGCTATCCACTGCAGGTGCCGTATGCACCCAACCCTCCTTAGATGTTGCAGGGAGCATACCTATAGCGGATACCGTATGCACCCATCCCACACCAAATACCACAGCCGGAGGGTCAGTCCTACATGTTCCAGTTCTTTCAGGCGACGATGCTGTAACAGTGGAAGCAGACGAAGGTCATGAGGCACACTCTGATGACTGCCTTGGAGCGGATGACAGCCCCAGCACCTCCACCACCACCAGTCCCAGTACCAGTTCAGCAGGTGGCCACCATTCGGGGGTACCGCCTGATGGAACCGAAACCCTTAAAAGAAAATGAGAGCCCGGAGATGATATCAGATTAGATAGCCAGCACGCGGAAGAACTTGGATACTTCAGAGCTATCTACTGACTTGTGGATGATTGCCATGAGGACCCAGCTGGAGGGGAACACCCATCATTAGTAGAATTCAAAGGAGCGCAAAGTCGGCAAGGACAGGATATGGAAGCAGTTTCTTGAGTACTTTGAGGCGAAGTACTTCCCAGCTACCATCTGTGACGTTCTCTACGATTAGTTACTCTACCTCAAGCAGGGAAACATGACCATGGACGAGTACAATGCAGAGTTCAGCCGCCTCAGCCGGTTCGACACACTACTAATACCAGATAAGAGTGAGAAGGCCCGGAGGTTCCATTACGACCTGACGAAGGAGGTTCAAAGGTACATGAGCGCACAGTCGAGGACTACCTATGAGGAGGTGTTAGCCGAGGCCAGATTCTAGGAAGCCATCAACAGGGATCCGTTAAGCGCGAGGTGCCCTACTCACACAGCCGCACCAGAAAGGGTTCAGACAGAAGGTCCGACCAGACGTCCGGAGACCCATCATCAATAGTGGGTCACCCTATACTAGATGAAGGAGATCCCGACTTGTTACTATTATGGCAAGAAGGGACACATTCAGAAGGAGTGTCGGAAGAAGCTCAACCAATGCTTGAGGTGCGAATCGGGATAGCATCAGGCCGTGGACTGCCCGCAGCACAATGATAGAGCTCAGCAGTTGGCCCAAAATCAGCTCCACCAGGACTCAGGCCACCAGCACAGGCACGTACAGCCCAGCGAGCACCAGGATATTAGAGGGTTGTGTATGTAGGTATGCATGCATTACTGATCTGTTATTTCTATCTTGCTGTTATTAGATGCCTAAATTTCGAGGACAAAATTATCTAAGGTGGATAGTTGTAAGCCCTCTGAAATTTTAATTAGATTTTATCTTAATTAATTAGGTATTAAATATAATTAATTATAATTTTCTAAGTTATTAATGATTTCTCACTTTTATTTTTGATTATCATTTACACGTTACCGTGACTTTTAATTTAGGAGCACAAGACTAGTCGTTTTCTCAAACCAACTTCACATGCATAATCTAGTCGAGACACTCTACACCTATGACCTTCGTATCCCATACAGACACACCTTATTGTGCTTAATTTTTATCGTACAACTTTTCTGATACAAGACCCAATCTTAATTCACCCCACAGAGTTATATTTATTTTTGACTCAAATTGGGGACACCATTTCGACCCAAACCTGTCAACCCAAGATATGAACGCGACCAACATTAAGCCTACTATACACATGACACTTGTGTCCCACTCATTTGAGCCCCGCCATGCTACTTATTTATCAGTGATCATAAATGACTAAATTAAGCTATTTATTTTACCAAGACAATTTTTACCCTACCCGACTCAACTAGACTCAACCTAAGCTCCATGTCATTCATTCCGCTTATTAATACCTACACATATAACACCATCCCATCCCTACAAACACCAAACACTCTAGCACCATTCATCCAAATCCCAAATGGACAACTCCTAACCACAAATTAGGGAGAGATTTCTAATTAAATTTATTCAACCTTTTTCATGCAAAATTAGCCTATTTTGGCCAAGCCAAGGGATTCTTGGAGAAAGCTACCTATGACACATATAACCCCTTGTCCAATCACAACTCAACAACAAATTTCCACTTTTTGTAAAGCTTACTCTCTCTCTCTCTCTCTCTCTCTCTCTCTCTCTTCCTAAAGAAACTAAGTCCCAGCCAATCCATTTTCTATCTACACATCCATTCTATCTTTTTTCTCTTTCTTCCTTCAAACTCGCAACCATCTCTTCTTCATTCCTTAATTTTTGGCCGACAGTACTCACTCCCCCCTAACCCTAAAATCTTATCATACCATCATCTCCATCACCATCATCCTCATCTTTATCTTCTCCACCTCCTTCTCCTCCTTAACCTGAGCACCCAGCGCCCCGACAACACCATGTTGCCGCTGTTATAATGTTTTTGTATGCCGCCTAGGCCGGCCATCACCTCTCCCACCTACGGCAGCCCAGGGTGGCCCCCCTCTTGCTGCCAGGCCGCCTGAGCAGCACGAGCGCTGTTGCGAGCTGTCGTTGCAGCCGATGTCGCGAGCCACTATCGTACAAATCCTGCGATGTCGCGTGCCAGGTCGGACACCACCAACCGCCCCTAGGCCAACGACTCCTGGGCAGTAGTCGCTCCTTTCCGAGCGACTTTCTGACTTTTCGAAGCTGTACGTGCGTGTTCCCAAAGTGTGACGGTTTTACGACGTCTTTGCATCGACGAAGCACACCTCTATCGTGCCGTCAACCCTCTCCCGTGCGCCTTCGTTGTTATAGCCCAAGTACGACAGAGGTAATCTTCTTCTCCCTCCTTGTGTTCTCATTTGATTTGCATGCCTTGTCATTGTTTAGTTGGATTTGGATATGGTTATGAACTTGAGCAAGCAAGTTCATTTACAATGAACTTGTCATGTTATTTTATTTGATATAATAACTTTAGGATGCTCTTTGCCAAGTGTTTCCTTCACCAAGAGTAATAGCAGCAAGTCCCATCACTTGTTTTCCATGCATACACATATGTAACAGTAGGTTCTTGCCGTTTTCCTTGTATATTATATATATATATATATATATATATATATATATATATATATATATATATATATATAGAAAAAAACCCTTCATTTTATTAAAGAGGCTCAAAAGGCCAAAGCCTGAACACATATACAAGGCACAAAAGGACAAAGCCTATACAAGTATACCATAAAAGGAAAGAAGAGGGGGAGATACGACTCAACCTCCAGGAGTCAGGGGTGGAGCGAGGACCAAAATGCCCTAGGACTACGGGAGCATCCGGTGCTTTTTTTACGTCATTGGTGGAAGACTTCCCTAGTGAGCTGGTCGGCTGAGTATTGGTGTCCTTCGTATCTCGCCTTGTTGTGATTCTTCCAAATCACCTACGTGGCGGCCGCTGCGACGATCTGGTGGCCACGGGAGGCAGAACCCCAGGAGATCGCGAGATCGTGGAAGCGTCCACCACTCGGCTCAATACTGAAAAGATGGTTAAGGGTCCTCCAGAAACTGCCAGACAGGCTCCCCTGATAGAATATGTGGTCTATAGTCTCCATCTGACGCTCAGAGCGGCACGAGCAGGCTGATACTAAGCTGATACCGATGGTATTGAGGATATCGTTTGTCGATAATTTTTGTCTGATGACTCTCCACATTAGGAGCGACCACTTCTTAGGGATGCAGGATTGCCAATAGTACGCAATAGAATGGTGCGTCTGCTCGCTTCCACTGACAGCGATTCTAGCCGACCTCAGCGTAAATTCCCCTGAGGCCTCGAGTGTCCACTGCAGGGCATCTGTCCACGGTCGATACTTAATCTGCGCTCGCTCTCGGATGCTATCAGCCATTTCATTACCGGACCATTTCCAAATTTTGTCCCAGTTCCAGTCGTCCGTGGTGGAGTTCCACTGGTCTTTAATCCTACTGTCTCTCGGGGTCTCCGTGAGACTCGGGATCATGCTATCCCCAACCCAACGCTCCAGGAAAGGATCCGAAGCACCTGCCCCCAATTGGAGTTTCATCTTAGGCTCGGCAAGGTCACGCCCGATCAGGATACGATGCCAAGCTGCTGAGGATCTGCTGTTGGATATGGCCATTGAAGGGTGGATGTGCTTGAAGTACCTTGCCTTTAAAAATCTAGTCCATAAGTTGTTGCTCGTACGGAGATTCTACCACAATCTCATCGAGAAAGCTTTAACAATGTGAGTGAGTTTGGTGAATCCTAGCCCCCTTCGAGAACATGACGAGCCATGGAATTCCAGCTAGCCCAGTGGTGCTTGTCTTGGCCGTTGCAATGCCCCTAAAAGAAATTACAAAAGATCTGCTCGATCGAAGAAAGAACCTTCTTGGGCGGGGAACATGCGGCCAGGGTATGGATGGAGATAGATGTGAGCACGTGATTGATGAGGATCATCCTGCCGCTTGGGGATAGAGTGGCGTTATGCCACCATTCAAGTCTCTTCCTGATTCTTGTGATCAAGTTCTCATAGATGCCAACGTTGGGCTTCCCGTACACAAGAGGACAACCTAGATAGTTGAACGGAGGATGGTCAACACAAAAGGATGTTAAGTTGGAGAGGTTGATTGCGTGCTCTCTCTAGATGTTGTTGTGGGCATAGATAATACTCTTGGAGGGATTGATCTTTTGGCTGGAGCATCTAGAGTACCTCTGCAGGGTATTGTGGACCACTTCTACCGCTCCTTCGTCCCCTAATGAGAAGATGAGTAAATCGTCGGCGAAAGCAAGATGGGTGATGATAGGGCATCTATTGGATGTGTGATAGTGCTGGAAGTGGGGGGTGCTGACCATGTTGTTAAGGTTCCTACTCAGGGCGCCTGCTGCTATGATAAAGATAGTAGATGATAGAGGGTCGCCCTGTCTAACCACGCGATAGGATTTGAAAAAACCCCTCTGCTTGACCATTGATGACCGTGGTGAAACAGGAGTTGCTAATGGATCTCCACACGATGTTGGTCCAACTTTTTGAGAATCCGAATGACCTGAAGATCCATATCATGAATTGCCAATCCAGTCTGTCATAAGCTTTTTCTATGTCAATTTTGACAGCGATATTGCCCCCTCTTACTGAAAATTTTATGCAGGTGATTAATTCTTAGGCCAGCATAATGTTGTCCTGAATGTTTCTCCTGCGAACAAACCTGCTTTGCTCCTCGAAAATGATCTTGGGGAGAATACCTGCCATCCTGGTTGCGATGATCTTGGAGATGATCTTGTTGGTGAAGTTGCAGAGGCTGATGGGGCGAAAGTCGCGAAAGGACTCCGGGTTGTCTTTTTTCGGGATAAGGATCATCTTGGCGCTAGAGATGACTTTGGGGTATATAGCCCCTTCGAAGAATGTAATAGCTGCTTCAGTGATGTCCTGTTTGATAATATTCCAGCATGTGCGAAAGATAACCCCCGAAAAGTCGTCCGGGCCTGGGGCACTATGCTCATTCAGGGCCTACACCACATCTTTCACTTCTTGGGCGTTAGATGGTCGTTCTAACTGGGCTTGTCGGCAGCATTAATGTGAAGGGGGATTTGGTCAAGGAATGAGCTGTCTTTGTGGACCGTCTCTTTTGAGAATAGTTTGGAATAGAAATCAATGGCAGCCGCTTGAATGCTCTTTTGGTCTGTCATGATGGTCCCATTGTCGTCAATGGTGTGGTAAATCGAAAGCTTCTGTCAGCGGCCATTGACGCAAGCATGAAAATATTTGGAGTTTTTATCCCCCTCGCTGTCCCATTTCAACCTCGCTTTCTGCTTCCAGAAGTCAGTCTCAACTTTGAGCTTGAATTTGAGCATGGCCTTGGTGAGGTTCAGGGCTTTCCTGGCCTCGGAGGACCGGTCCGATGCGAGCTTGGCTTCGGCATGGGTGATGTCATCCTCTGCAACCCGAACGGCTTGAAAAATGTCCCCATAGGCTTGTTTGCTCCAATGGGACAGGGATCTCCTCGTAGCCTTGAGCTTGTGGCTCACCCCAGAGAGGGGATTGGGCGATTCCTTACGATTCCATGCTTCCGCAACGATCCCCATAAATTATGGGTGCTCAATCCAGAAATCGAGGAATTAGAAGTTTTTTTGAATGGATTAGTATTGTTTTTAATTTCTACCAGCAGAGGGGGGTGGTCCGATTCCGAGGAGTGGAGATGGGACGGGATAGTATTGAGCCCCATTCCGTGCCAGAAGGCGTTTGTGAGGGCCCTGTCCAGCCAAGAATATTGGCGATGGTCGCCTTCCTGCATGTTGTACCAGGTGATGGCGTTACCGGTGAATTGGAGGGAAGCTAGATAAGCATTGAATATAAAGTTGTTGAAATCTTGCATGGCCGACATAGGGGTGGGCGACCTCTGATTTTCTCTTCTCTATAGGTAATGGCGTTAAAGTCTCCAATGCAGAGCCACGGTGAGTTGCTGTGATTGAGTTGGATATCAAGAAGGTCATTCCAGAGGTGTTTCCGCTCAGCAATATCGCAGCTGTCGTGGACTGCTGAGAGAATGACACGCTCTGGGATATTAGGGTGTTCCACCCAGCATAAAAGGGCCTGCCTGGAGTCCCGGATGACTCCGATGTTGACGTCCTCCGTACAGAGGAACCAAATATCATATCTAGCAGCTATGGCCGTGGAGGGGCCTAGCTGCAGCTGGATTGATTTTAATCTTTTGGGGGGAATTTTGGGTTCTATAATAATGAGAATGTCGATCTTGTGGATTTTCCGAAGGCCGATTATTCTCCTTAGTGTAGGTTTGTTCGCCAGACTGCGGACATTCTATGATAGGATGTTAAGCATTAAGGACTTTGTGGGAGGGTTTTTTGTTCCGCTTGGCGGCGGATCTGGTTTGGATTGTTGTGGTTTCAGCGGGTCCTTTCTTGACATTGCCCCGGAGGTTGACGCTCCTGCTTTTGTCGATGTGGAAGGGTCGCTAATTGCTTGCTCTTGTGGGTCCGTGAGTATGCCAACAGATTCCCTGGCGGAGTCCAAAATAGGATTCTCAGGGGGTATAACTATAGAGTCATTGGCACCTCCTATCAGAAGAATGGTTTGCTGGAGAGGATAACCGGCGGCAAGGACCTGTAGTCCTCTCTGAGCTTGGTCTGGCCCTAAAATAGCTAGGGCTTCTTCAATAGAGTCTTCTTCAGTGTGTTGTTGATCTGCGTCAATGGTGACAATGGTCGCCTCTGCATCCTCCGGGTTGGGGGTGACTCGGTAAGAGCGCGAACTACCTGGGGGGGTTCTGTCTCCGGTTGGGATTCTGCGTCCACCGAATCAAGAGCGTCGAATTGGTTGGAGAGAGTGAGAGCTTGGGT
>JANAVB010013397.1:23287722-23382722 GCA_029216955.1 Iris pallida | reverse complement strand
AAAGTGCAGCCTTCCTTCTTCTCGATACACACGCTGGAGGATTGACCTTGACCAAAGCATGTCCTGATATTCTTGTGGGCGCAGCCTCTCAGAAGTATGTTAGCAACCCAGCACCTTGAATAAGCCAGAGCCTTCAGGTCAGAGGCGCAGCCACCTGCCTGTGCCAAACTCAAGAACAAGATAGTGGTAGGGCCCTCATCTCCTTCTTTTATTCCAGAAGCCAGTGTCTACACTTCACAGGCGCAGCTATCTGCCTGCGCCAATCTCAGACGCGCAAGGGTGTCATACCCTTCCATTCGCAGCCAATGCCATTATCGTTCAGAGGCGCAGCTACTTACCTGCGTTCGCATGAGGCGTAGGATGGTGATATGCTCACACCATTTCAATTCCTACGGTGCAGTCATCTGCTCCGGATCAGAAGCTTCAGTCACTTCTCTATAAGATACTTGGGAACTCCCATCGCAACCAATGCAAGTTAACCTGTCGCTCCAAAAGCACAATAACCTCGCCAACCGGAAGCACAAGCCTATTTGTCGCCTACAGCACAGTGACTCTTGTAGCCCGAAACACAGCTTCATAAGTTGCTCTATACGCACAGAAGTCTCATCGTCATTCGAAGCTAAGTCCACTCGTCGCCTGAAAGCACAAAAGATTCGTCGTCTCTAGAAATACGGTCTACTCGTCGCCCCAAAAGCACAGCAGCACTTAGTCCTCACAAGAGGCGCAGGAAGCATGGGTCCACCCTAATTAGTTTGTTTAAACCGTCTCTTGCAGAGAAGATTAGGATTAAATCATGGTTGATATCATATCAGATTGATTTAAATCTTAGAAGAAGATCAATTAAACTCCAAATATATGATAAAATCCTAAAATTTATTTGGCTGTATCCGAGCAAGCAAATCGGCACACGCCACATGTCACCTCCTTCGGTTATGTTTATAACTACCAGAGATCTCGTTTGAAGGGAATCTCGATGTCCGCCACGTGTCAACACCGCAGAAGCCTGCAACCTGCAATGGTGACAGATTCTTTCATATCTCAGGCACATCACATATGTGCTCGGTTCACTATAAATAGAAGGAGTTCTTCTTCCACCAAAGCATCGAAAAGACAGAGGGAACATTGATAATCGACAATCTTCAATGGAGCAGCGATCTTCATCCACGAAGAGTTTGCCACCCTCATCCACCTATCAACCAAAGAACCAACCAACCAACCATCTTCAAGGGATCTTCTCATCCGGACAGCCTCTTGATCGGTGACCCTAGAGTCCCATCAAAGGCGCTAGAGAGCCATAGGAAGCTTGATTCGTTATCAGATCGTCAACGGAGTAAAGGAGTCGCTGTAGTGCTCGATCTCCATCGTTACACTTTTCCATATACCTCTTCTTCCTGTACTTATAATATCATGTTTAGAACTTCCTTCTTTGTATACAGATACCTTATACGTTCAATAAAGCAAAAAGTTCATTCAACCTTTTGTTACGTCGAACAGTGACGAGAACGACACGATCGAGACAGGAGGGACCGAAGCTTTGCGAGTACATTTTGGAGTTGCAGGCAAATATACCTTGTCTCGTATTGCTATTTTTACGTATATTTTATGTTAGTATAGACTTAGTTAGTTGAGCCCGGGAATTTCCTCGGGCGTAGTCGATGATGGCATCGACACTTAGGGATACATACTTGACTTAGCTCTAGACGACGTACCCTCAGTTGCAGAGTCGTTATTATAACTCCTTTGACCATGAAACGTGTTACGACACGGCACCGAGTGAGATCAGGTCATGGCACGTGCTAACGCTCTCGACTGGCCAACAGTACGAGTAGCATGTGCGACGGCACATATAGAGTAGTGATAGTTCTAAATAGCTTACTCATCATTGAGTAGATGTTTGGGTCGTAGATGCGACTTGTATATTTCTGGGCGGGGAAGACAACTAGTAGGAGTATGGGATAGACAGTTACCTTATTCTAGCCTCAGTGGATACTCGGTTATGGGCATGGATACCCGATTATGGGCCATACATACACTAGGGGATACGTCCGGCAGCGGCCACCAGCTGTGCGTTAGGTACGGTCGGGAGGCATACTAGTGTTGTATGTTTATATCGACTCGTGATCCGACATAGGCCCGTGACTCGATGCCATTCCCTTATCTTCCCACCCATACGTTCCAAAGTTGTTTTTATATGCATTCACTTAGACTGGTGTCACGTCCCAGAACCAAAATACTAGAGAGCGGGGGACAGACGAAGCCAACTACGTATATAGAAGTGAATCCTACCTCGCAATACGGTCACGGCTGTCTAGATGCATGAGGATTTTACTATAAGCCAATAGTCACTTATGGTCAAGAACAATCCTAGTATCTCAATCTCAAGCAAGCAAGTAATGTAACAAGATGGTAGATCATCAGACATACAAAGTAAGGCGTCTCAAACATTACATATTCAGATGATCATGAAGCTAGTCATACAAAATATGAAGACTAGTAAGAGTTTAAATCATACATGATCAACCCCAGGATTTTTCAATCATGTTATAGCCCTTAGACAGACAGAAATGTAGATTTAACACGAGCTAACACTTGCTCGGCGGCTAAACGTCTCAAAAGAATAATTTACAATAGAATGGGAGAGCAAATTAAACACACTCGTTGCCAGGGTTGCGTCTAGTGTTTACCATCTGGCTGGAAGGTTGGAAGATCTTCGGGTGCTACTCCGAAATCTAGCCATACAAAACCAGCTGGGTCAGACCCTAGAAAGAGCAAGTACCACAAGGGAGGCTTCACTTAAGAACTAAAACCAGCATATTAGCACATGAGACATAAAGGATAATAAAAGACATGAGTTAGAGAAAACAAGGTGATAAATGATAAGACAACTAAGGAACTATTCCGGTAGCCAAGTTACAACCCGTAAACCAAACAAGGACCGGGGTTGTAATCCTTCACCTGAACATAGCTTAGTCTTCAACCAATTATCGACAAGAGTAAAGAATAACAGTAATGTGCTGAAATAACCATGTACTGGTCTTGTCTAGGCAAAACCATACTAGACTCTATCCAACAATCACGGCCAAGCAATGAGTACGACTAGACACTTTAACTAACTAGGGTTATCACAAGCCTAATTTCTAACAAGATGCATCGAGATGTTCCAACAACCGCAAGCCCTGCATTCTTAATCCAGGTTATTCGGTCACAAGTTGAGAGACTTTGATTAGGTGACTTGGAGGGTACAACACATGACAGTGTGCTGGAAATATATTCTACTTGCCGGCAGGCTACAAGTTCAATTAAAGCACCCAGATAACGGGACTGCCTGTAGCTGGGAAATCTCTTCATGAACTACTTGATCATTCTAGTCATTATCCTAGTCAGATTCAGTATGAGTCCCTAACCGTGGTAACCAGGAATTCATGTCCTAGACATGATACAAGACGAGACATGTAGCTTATACAAGCACAAACACCCACAGTGTCAAGACAAGAGTTACTTAGCAAGTCAATATAGCTGTCACAACAGCATATCAAGATTGTCTGTCATATTTACTTGTCAAGAGTGCACCACGATGGGCCACTATCATGTATTATCATGCCAAGGTTACTTGTTAAGAGTGCGCCACAACGGGCCACTATCATGTCATGTTACTTGTTACTGGTTAAGAGTGTTCCTTAACAGGCCACTATGTATTCTATCCTTACCTTATCATTAATGTGAGAAACTTGCATAAAATAGCTTGTAACATATTCTTGAAGCCAAGAAAAAGATCTACAACTTTCATGTTGGGAGTTGGAAGAAATTCTGGCCACAATTCGGCCAAATAGGACATAAAACAGTCAAAAACATCTAAAATAGGTACTATACGACATTATGCAAGCCGTACGGCACTATTCATCCATGTGGTACTATGCAAGCCTACGGTACTATGTAAGCCATGCGGCACTATGCATCCATACGGCACTATTCATTCCTGCAGCACTATTCATTCCTGCGATACTATTCATCCCTACGGTATTATGCAAGCCATGCGGCACTATGCATCCATGCGGCACTATTAATTCCTACGGCACTATTCATTTATGCGACACTATGCATCCATGCGGCACTATGTAAGCCATGCGACACTATTCTGTTGGCCCATTGGTCATATGGTCAACCTGATTTTAATAATTGATCAAAACTCTGTCTGGATATACGAAGCTTGTTGGGACATCTCAGCTTCTTGGACATAAGCAAGATTGGATATTCACTCCGTTCAAGACTGAAGATCTGTTTGCCTACTTGAGTCTGTATTTCCTATACAATATAATTTTTCACTTTATTTCAGTCTAGGAATACGTTGTACACCGAGTCGTACTGGCAAATAGGCTATCCCCAAAATAGTTCAAAATGTTTTTAAAATGACCTAACAAAATGTTTACAAAAAGTTTTCAAAAATCACCAAAAATCTATTTTAAAACCCTAACCTAACCCTGACAGAACTCGGCCAGAGTTCGGCCAGAGTTCGGTTGGTGGCCGTTTGATTTTTGAATTCTCTGGAACTTGGTCCTCCTGCAGTTGCGGATTTGACCGAGATTTGCTCATCGAGTTCTGCCCGAATTCTGCCCGAATTCTGACAGAGTTCTCCCTTTGGAATTCCTATAAATAGAGATGGATTTCGATCATTTCAATTCACTCATTCACTTTCAATCTTCTCTCTATCTAAAAAGCTTTCTGCCTTCCAAAGAGTTTTCTAGAGCTTTCATTTTCAGATCCCAAGCCAGTTACAATCCTCTAGTCGATTTGCCAGTGCGGTACGGTCTAGAAGTTTCTGAGAGATTGTAATCAGAAGGCTTGATTGAAGAATACCTCTTCACATTTGAAGTTGGACGAGTTCTTCGTATCAAAGCTCGCGTTGTAGAAGTTGCAAGGACTTCGTAAGAAAACTTGCGGTTTTTTCTATAGTGGATTCAACTGGTAGCAAGAGTTCTACCGACTGGATTAGTCCTCAACAGAGGGATACCAGTATACATCGCTGTCTTTGCGTTTGCTTTCTGAACTCTGCCTTTACATTATTTCAACTATGATTATATACTGTGATTGTGTTGCTAACATTTTTTAATTAGCATTATTCCGCTGCCAACTCTATTCACCCCCTCTCTAGAGTATTACGCTTTACTATATCGTTCCTACAATTGGTATCAGAGCGGGTGTTACAGGTAAAGCGAGGTAACAATGCTATTATTTATTCATTATTTATTAGATCACAGCACATCACATGGCTACTATGAAATTCATAAGTGAAGGTCAGGCCACAAACAGACCCCTACTGTTTGATGGTACTAACTACACTTATTGGAAAACACGGATGAGTTTCTTCTTGAAATCTCTTGATTTTGACTTATGGGCTATTGTTCTTGATGGCTATCAGAAGCCACCTCGTATAAATGTCGAGGGAGTTTTGGTTGAAAAACCCCAAAGCAGTTATACAGAGGAAGAAAAGAAAAAGGCCAGTCTTGACGCACGTGCCATTAATGCTCTTTTTTGTGCCTTAGACAGAACAGAATTTTACAGGGTATCTACATGCACAACGGCAAATGGTGTGTGGAAGCTTCTCGAAGTTACACATGAAGGCACGACTCAAGTCAAGGAGTCAAAAGTCAGCAGACTTACTCAAGAGTACGAGGCGTTCAAAATGAAGCCAAATAAAACAGTCACACAAATGTTCGAGAGGTTCTTGGATATTGTAAACCCTTTGTCCTCCTTAGGCAAAGATTACAGTAACCACGAAAAGATTTGCAAACTCCTGCGAGCTCTCACCAAGAATTGGATTCCAAAGGCTACAGCTATCATTGAAGGAAACGACCTCACCACAATGTCACTTGAAGTACTCATGGGTAAACTACTCACTCATGAACTGGAGCTACAAGATTTTGAAGAGCCTGCTCCAAAGGAGAAGACTATCGCCCTCAAGGCTCAGCACAGAAAAGCTGCTGAAGATGACTCAGACAGCAGTAGATCTGACGCTGAAGATCAAGCTCTCCTAGCAAAGAAGTTCAAAAGATTTATGAGACATGAGAAGAGAGTCAAAGAGAACAACAGCAACAACTGGTATCAAGAAGATGCTGTCTGCTATGGCTGTAAGAAGAAGGGACATATGAAGAAGGACTGTCCCATCAACTCATCATCGAGCAAGAAGAACAACAGGTATGAAAAAGGCAACCTGAAAAGATCAACGTCTCGGAAATATGCCAACACCAGCATATGGCATGAGAGTGAAGCTAGCGACTCAGAAGATGAATATTCAGAGGACGCTACAAACATCTGCTTCATGGCAATCGATCAGGTACCTACTGAACCTGTAGAAACATATGATGACTTCACCTTTGAGCAATTAGGAGATGCCTTCAGTGACCTGATGCTTGACTACAGGAAACTGCGTAGTAAATATCAGACCACTAAGAAGGTACTCAAAGAGTACAAAGGAGAAATAGGAAGACTTACCGACCTACTAGCTGAGGTTAGAGCTAATGTTAGTGAGTCTGGTGAGCTTTCCTCTATAAAGCTCTTATTACACGAGACTAAACAGTCATCCGAAGAGAAAGACAAGATTATCGACCAATTGAGAGAAGATCTTTCTAGAGAAAAGAAAAGTCTTCAATCTGCATAAATCAGAATGGAATCACTCACTTCTGATTATACTAAGTTATATGACACTTCCAAAAGGTTGGAAATTAGGTTAGGAAAACAGCCTGAGCCTGCTGCTTCCTATCCTAACACGTGTCACTTACCGAGAATTCGGAACATTCCCAAGCCAAACACTGTCAGACCAAACCATATAAAACCTTTACCCTAAAAGGTTAAGCCCAAACATGATCATAGGTATGCATTCTTCTATACTAGAAAACCCAAACCTACCAACCATGTACACCACTCAGCTTTCAACACTCGACATGCACAATGTTATTATTGTGGCCTCATTGGTCATATATCATCTGCATGTAGAATGAGAAAGCTTGTAGATTTAAATGTTTATGCTTGGATACCTAAAGCTAACAATTCAGGACCCTACAAGAAATGGGTACCAAAGGTTTCATCTGCAAACTGTTTTGTAGGTGGAACACCCTTCACATGCTAGAAGCAAATAGATCCTCGACAGCGGTTGCTCACGACATATGACCGGTGACGCTACCCTATTTGCAACACTGTCGAAGAAGAAGAAGGAAGGTTACGTTTCCTTCGGTAATAATTTGAAAGGGTATATTATTGGTATCGGTGATGTTGGTAGATGCTTAATGGCCAAAAGTGATGAGAGTCATCTATGGCATGGCACATGAGACTCGGTCATGCAAACATGGATACAATTTCAAGATTATCCACAAAAAAGATAGTACGTGGTTTACCAGACATAACATTCAAGAAGGATTCGGTATGCAGCCAATGTGAAAAGAACAAGGCTACCAGATCCACATTCAAGTCTGTAAACGCAGTATGTACTACTAGACCTCTACAATTGCTACACATGGATTTATTCGGTCCTAGCAGAGTTGCTAGCCTCAGAGGTAAATTATATGTATTTGTTATTGTAGATGATTTTTCTAGATACACGTGGGTATATTTCTTGACACGCAAGAATGACGCATTATCCGAATTTGTCGCCTTTTGCAAGAAAGTACAAAATGAAAAAGGTTACATGATCACTCGAATTAGAAGCGATCATGGAGGCGAATTCGAGAATGCTGATTTCGAGCAATTTTGTGACACACACGGTTTCATACACGAGTTCTCCTGCCCTAGAACTCCACAACAAAATGGAGTTGTGGAACGTAAGAACAGAACTCTAATCGAAATGGCCAGAGTGATGTTAAATCAATTTAGCCTACCCAAATACTTCTGGGCTGAAGCTGTCAATACAGCTTGCTTTGTGCTCAATAGATTTCTAATTCGACCCAAATCGAAGAAGACTCTATTTGAGTTATGGTTTGATAGAATTCCTTCAGTTTCATACTTTAAGATTTTTGGCTGTAAGTGCTTTATTCTTAATACTAAAGACAACTTGGGAAAGTTTGACGAAAAGGCCGATAAAGGTATATTTCTAGGTTATACAGCCAAGAGCAAAGGGTACAGAGTCTTCAACAAACGTACCATAATCATCGAAGAATCAATCAACGTCACTTTTGATGAAATAAACCAAATGACTCACGATGATAGTGATGAAGATCTGCCTACATCAAGTTCAACATCAGCTGAACCTGAACCAAGCTCTGCACTAGCTGAACCCCCTAGAGGAGATCCAGGAACCAGCTACCTACAGAGTCTACCGAAGAGGTTAAAATTCACAGCTGATCATCCACAAGATTTGGTAATTGGTGACATTACCAAAGGAGTAAGTACTCGATCATCCAGTAGAGATATTGTTTCTAGTGTTGCATTTATTTCACAGCTAGAACCTAAATCTATTGATGAAGCATGTAGTGATAGTTTCTGGATAGATGCCATGCAAGAGGAATTGAACCAATTCGAACAGAATCAAGTTTGGGAACTTGTTCCCAAGCCTATTGATCATCCGGTCATTGGCACCCGTTGGGTATTCCGAAACAAACTAAATGAGGATGGTTTAGTAACTCGTAACAAGGCTCGACTCGTAGCTCAAGGATACAATCAAGAAGAGGGTATCGACTACGATGAGACTTATGCCCCAGTTGCGAGATTAGAATCCATTCGAATGTTATGTGCATTTGCATGTTTTTATGATTTCAAACTTTTTCAAATGGATGTAAAAAGTGCTTTTCTAAATGGCTTTATAAAAGAAGAAGTTTTTGTAGCACAACCTCCGGGTTTCACGGATTTCAAAAATCCTGACCATGTTTTCAAGTTGAAGAAAGCCTTATATGGTTTGAAACAAGCCCCTCGTGCTTGGTATGACCGTCTAAGCTCTTTTCTACTTGACAACGGTTTTTCAAAAGGAAAGGTTGACACTACACTATTTATTAAATCTTTTACTGGCAAGCTGCTTTTAATTTAAATCTATGTTGATGATATCATATTTGGATCCACTGATGAATCTCTTTGTCAAGAATTTTCTAAGTGTATGCAGAATGAGTTTGAGATGAGCATGATGGGAGAGCTGAAGTTCTTTTTCGGATTGCAAATCAAACAAACCGATAATGGGACGTTCATTAATCAAGCCAAGTACACAAAAGATTTGCTAAAGAAGTTCGATCTGGACAATGTCAAACCTATTGGCACTCCGATGGCAACTTCAACAAAGCTTGATTCTGACGAACAAGGCAAGCCAGTCGACACACGTAAGTATCGAGGTATGATTGGTAGTTTACTTTACTTAACTGCTAGTCGTTCAGATATAATGTTTAGTGTTTGCCTGTGTGCACGTTTTCAAGCTAACCCAAAGGAATCACATCTGACCGCAGTTAAGCGTATCTTCCGATACCTTAAGGGCACTTCTTCTGTCGGCTTGTGGTATCCCAAAACTAAATCCTTTGACCTTATTGGTTATTCGGATGCAGATTTTGCTGGATGCAAGGTTGATAGAAAAAGTACTAGCGGTACATGTCATTTCTTAGGCAAGGCTCTAGTCTCTTGGTTTAGTAAAAAGTAAAATTCTGTAGCCTCATCAACAACAGAGGCTGAGTATATCGCCGCAGGACGTTGTTGCGCTCAGATTTTGTGGATGAAACAAACCCTAGAAGACTTTGATTTATTTTTCACACATATTCCCATTTTCTGTGATAACACGAGCACTATTAATTTGACTAAGAATCCTGTATGTCACTCTCGTACTAAACATATCGAGATTAGACATTATTTTCTTAGAGATCATAATCAAAATGGAGATATAAACCTTGTGTACATAGATACTGAAAATCAATTAGCTGACATCTTCACTAAACCTCTAGCGGAAGATCGTTTCAATTATTTACGTCAAAAATTAGGAATTTTGGACGTCAATAATATTAATTGATTTTATTTTATGATTATATATCATTATACAAAAACTGTGTTAGAGACAAGCTAATAAAGAGTCTGTCTGTCACCACAACTACGGTTGAAGCGAAGCGGTACTTAAGAGTTCCCCAGTGAACCTCCGCCAGCTGGGACAGTACTCCTACAGCTAATCTGAGACAGTCACTGTATAATGACATTTAATTCATAAAATATTATTAATTATGTTATTTGAAGACTAAAATAACTAATCTTTGAATTAAATATTTGCAACGAGTCAATGAAAAAGAAGTAGCAAAAATCAACCTGAAAGAACCCTAGGCGAATTCGGCCAGAGCTCTGACCGA
The DNA here is from genome assembly GCA_029216955.1 of Iris pallida. Lineage (NCBI taxonomy): Eukaryota > Viridiplantae > Streptophyta > Magnoliopsida > Asparagales > Iridaceae > Iris > Iris pallida. The sequence goes on along the minus strand of JANAVB010013397.1, from coordinate 23,372,427 downwards.
ATTCGGCCCGAGTTCGGTTGAGGGTGTCTGTGTATATATCCAGAACCCGAGAGCTTCTTCTCTTTCATTGCTTCCAAACCAATTGATGACGAGGATAGTGATGAGGAGATGTGATTTGATTATTTAGTGACATTCTATTGTATACTTGGAAATGCTCCGACATTCCAAGTTTTTATCATTTTTTTTAGTTCTTATCAGTACTTTGAAGTATGCTTTCAGTATTTTTTTATCTTCATGGACATGCTTATGATGTTTCATTTATGACATCTCAGTTTATTTCAGCATTTTGTTTAGCACTATCTCTTTATACTGCTTCTTCATTACAAACTGCCTGTGAAATAGCATGCCTGAGATTTCTTTTATTCTTTTGAAACAATAGCATGCCTGTTATAATTTTCTTTAGAGACAATAGCATGCATGTAATGATAATCTGTATAAACTTTACATTCCTGTGATGATATATATCTACTCTTTATGTTTTATTTATTATGTTTTCTCACTATTTGTTCCTTATGCATTAATTGCGGGGGAGTCTTCTGCATTTACTGCGGGGGAGCCTTCTCTTGTGCAATTATTTTGCTAAGTGACAAAGGGGGAAAAATTAAAAATGATCTAACATTTTTTTTGAGTTAAATACAGGTTATGAACAATTTCTACTTTTTGATATTTTTGAACAAGCTTGAACAAGCTTAATGTTATATCATTCATAGTTTGTCAATTATCAAAAAGGGGGAGATTGTTGGCCCATTGGTCATATGGTCAACCTGATTTTAATAATTGATCAAAACTCTGTCTGGATATACGAAGCTTGTTGGGACATCTCAGCTTCTTGGACATAAGCAAGATTGGATATTCACTCCGTTCAAGACTGAAGATCTGTTTGCCTACTTGAGTCTGTATTTCCTATGCAATGTAATTTTTCACTTTATTTGAGTCTAGGAATACGTTGTACACCGAGTCGTACTGGCAAATAGGCTATCCCCAAAATAGTTCAAATGTTTTTAAAATGACCTGTCAAAATGTTTACAAAAAGGTTTTCAAAAAGGTTTTCAAAAATCACCAAAAATCTATTTTAAAACCCTAACCTAACCTTGACAGAACTCGGCCAGAGTTCGGCCAGAGTTCGGTTGGTGGCCGTTTGATTTTTGAATTCTCTGGAACTTGGTCCTCCTGCAGTTGCGGATTTGACCGAGATTTGCTCATCGAGTTCTGTCCGAATTCTGCCCGAATTCTGACAGAGTTCTCCCTTTGGAATTCCTATAAATAGAGATGGATTTCGATCATTTCAATTCACTCATTCACTTTCAATCTTCTCTCTATCTAAAAAGCTTTCTGCCTTCCAAAGAGTTTTCTAGAGCTTTCATTTTCAGATCCCAAGCCAGTTACAATCCTCTAGTCGATTTGCCAGTGCGGTACGGTCTAGAAGTTTCTGAGAGATTGTAATCAGAAGGCTTGATTGAAGAATACCTCTTCACATTTGAAGTTGGACGAGTTCTTCGTATCAAAGCTCGCGTTGTAGAAGTTGCAAGGACTTCGTAAGAAAACTTGCAGTTTTTCCTATAGTGGATTCAACTGGTAGCAAGAGTTCTACCGACTGGATTAGTCCTCAACAGAGGGATACCAGTATACATCGCTGTCTTTGCGTTTGCTTTCTGAACTCTGCCTTTACATTATTTCAACTGTGATTATATACTGTGATTGTGTTGCTAACATTTTTTAATTAGCATTATTCCGATGCCAACTCTATTCACCCCCCCTCTAGAGTATTACGCTTTACTATATCGTTCCTACATATTCATTCCTGCGGTACTATTCATCCATGTGGTACTATTCATTCTTGTGGCACTATTCATTCCTGTGGTACTATTCATGCGGTACTATTCATCGTCCCTGCCAGATTCAGGACAGATGAACTAGAAAATGTCCAAATCTTATTTTGGCCATAACTTCCTCAAAATAAGTCAAAATCTAACTTTTCGAATGTCCATTTTAGGTCAAATCAAATTCTATACAATATAGAATAATCAAAACTTGAAAATAATAAAGTTTGGTAGATCAAAACCTAAAAAAACCGAAAAGGTTACCAACTTAGATCTACAAAAATCCATCCATAAAACCCAAAAATGTCAAGTTCTAAAGAGGCTTAAAATCAAATAAGAAAGAGAATGGAACAATAAAAACTTGAGATCCATCATAAAGCAAGTTGCACTTGCCTAGGACTTGGTAGGTGGGAGGAGTAAATGAAGAAGATGAAGAAGTAAATGAAGAAGTGAATGAGGAGAGAGATAGAAGGAGTTGGGTTATATATCAACCCTCTCCATCTCAAGCCAATCCAAACCAAGTCAAATTGAACCAAACCAATCCAATAAACCAATTCAAGATTAAATCAAGACTAGGCTAAGCAAAACAAGTCTAACTATGGTCCACCTGATAAATGTCAGAAATTGCGTATACGCATACGAAAATACGTATAATGGGAAACGGGAGTGACAACTCTACCCACCTTAAAAAAATTTTGTCCTCAAAATTTAATCAAGAGGCTAGAGATGTCTGTGCAGGCTATATTAATCATAAGCAAGCTATGACTAGTATTCAATCAATCAATCATTCATGCAAGCAAGAAATTAAAAGCATAAGGAATAAGGAAGACATTATACCTTATGTGTCAAACAGGTGTGGATATCGCGAGCGGATATCATCCTCACGCTCCCATGTTGACTCATCCAAGGAGTGGTAACCCCAAGCAATACGGACTAAACTAATAGTCTTGTTCTTGAGTACCTTCTCTCTTCAGTCCAATATGGATACGGGCCTCTCCTCATATGAAAGGTTGGTACTAACAACCAATTCCAAAATATCAAGGATATGGCTCGGATCCAGGATATACCGTCGCAATTGGGATACATGGAATACGTCATGTACCTTACATAACGATGGCAGAAGAGTAAGACGATAGGACACATCACCTACTTGCTCAAGGATATCGAATGGCCCTATGTGCCTAGGACTAAGCTTCCTCCGTACGCCAAATCGAATGACGCCACAGGTGGGCGAGATCCTAAGGAATACGTGGTCATCGACTGAAAACTCAAAGGGACGCCGATAAGAATCGGCCCAATGGCGCTGGCGATCTTGGGCAACTCGAAGATGATCTCTGACTTACCTGACCACCTCGATTGTCTGTGTAATCATCTTTGGACCAAGCATCTGTCTCTCGCCGACCTTATCCCAAGCTAAAGGTGATCTGTACTTCCTGCCATACAGTGCTTCAAAGGGTGCCATCTGGATCCTGGCCTGAAAACTGTTGTTATAGGAGAACACCACTAAGTACAAGTGATCTTCTCACGAACCATCAAAGTCGAGTGCACATGATCGTAACATATCTTCAAGAGTCTGAATCGTGCGCTCTGACTGACCATCTGTCTGCGGATGATAAGATGAACTAAACTTGAGACGAGTCCCCAAGCTCTCTTGAAGACTCCGCCAAAAGTGTGATGTGAATCTAGAATCTCTGTCTGATATGATACTAACTAGCACTCCATGCAATCTGACAATCTGCCTGAGGTACATCGCTGCTAGCTGATCCGTCGACTGACCAATTCTGAAGGAAAAAAAATGAGCTACCTTCGTGAGATGATCAAATATAACCCAGATAGCATCTCTTCCAGCTAGGGATTTTGGTAACCCAGTTACAAAATCTATGGTAATATGCTCCTATTTCCATTCTGGGATCGGTAAAGGTTGAAGAAGTTCAGCTGGCTCTGATGTTCAGTCTTAATTTGTTGGCAAACTAAACATCGGGAGACAAACCGGGCTATCTCCCTCTTCATGTCATTCCACCAGAAATACTGACGGATGTCTCGGTACATCTTCGTACCACCGGGATGAATTGAATACTGAGAACTGTGAGCCTCTGCCATGATCTCCTATCTGATATCATCACTGGGTACACAAAGACGTCTCTCATATCGGAGAGTACCACCTTCGTGAATACATAACTCTGCTCTCCGGCCTGCTTCACACTCTGCTCTGAGCCGCTGAAGCTTGGAATCTGCTGACTGAGCTAACTTAATCCTCTTAACTATACTGGACTGAACTTGCATACTAGCCATTATTGCCACATTGGTGGGAAGAACAACCTTAATACCCATCTTCTGAAGATCTGCTAACAATTCTGGTTGTGCTGTTAGAAAATAAACTCTGGCTCTTCTGTTCAATGCATCTGCAACAACGTTGGCCTTCCCAGGATGATACTACAGGTTGATGTCATAATCTACAAGTAGCTCTAGCCATCTTCTCTGACGCATGTTAAGATCCTTCTGAGTAAACACATACTTAAGACTCCTTATGGTCGGTGAAAATCTCTTCCCGATCTCCATATAAATAATGCCTCCGAAGCTTAAGTACAAAAAATACCGCTGCCAACTCCAAGTCATGGGTAGGATAATTCCTCTCATGGTCACGAAGCTGGCGTGACGCATAAGCGACTACCTTACCATGCTGCATCAAGACGCATTCCAATCCTCTGTCGGAAGCGTCACAATAAACTGAAAATCCTCCAGTCCCATCGGAAAGAGTGATAATGGGGGCCGTCATCAATCTCTGCTTCAACTTCTCAAATGAACTCTGACACTCTGTTTTCCAAGCAAACTACACATCCTTGCGGGTCAACTGAGTCATGGGTGCTGAAATTCGAGCAAAGTCTGAAACAAATCGCCGGTAATAGCCGGCCAATCCAAGGAAACTGTAAACTTTTGCGACGGTACTGGGAACTGGCCATATCTCTATGGCCATTATCTTCTGGGGGTCCACTTCCACTCCACCTATGGTGATGATGAGATCTAGCCAAAACTCGCACTTACTGTACTTCGCATACAACTGGTGCTATTTAAGAATCTGAAGGACCACTTGGAGATGCTGCTCATGCTCCGCTTCATTATTGCTATAGACCAAGATAACGTCTATAAACACTATCACAAACTGATCTAAATAGGGCATGAAGATACGATTCATGAGGCCCATGAATACGGCTGGCACATTGATTGCTCCAAATGGCATAACAAGGAACTCCCAATGTCCATATCTCGATCTGAATATTGTTTTCGGGATGTCTTGCTCTCTAACTCTGATCTGATGGTACCCTGATCGTAAGTCAATCTTCGAGAATACTGTCGCTCCTTTGAGTTGATCAAATAAATCATCTATTATTGGTAGAGTATATATGTTCTTGACTGTTACAGAGTTCAAGGTACGATAATCAACACATAATCTTGACGTACCATCCTTCTTTTTTACAAGAAGTATCGGGGCTCCCTAAGGTGATCCACTAGCACGAATGAATCCTTTGGTCCTAAGTTCTTCAATTATCTTGTACAAAATCTCTAACTCTGAAGGTGCCATCCTATATACTCCCCCTGACACTGGAGCCGTCCCTGGAAGCAAATCAATGGTGAACTCTATCTCTCTCTCTGGAGGCATGCCTGGAAGCTCTTCGGAAAATACATCAGGAAACACTTCTACTAGTCTGGGAAACTGAACTGCCACTGCTACTGCCGTCCGTAATACTGGGGGAGAAGTTTCTACTTCACCCCTGGAAAATGAAAACTATGCCTCACCGGGAATACCAAAAATAATCATGCCAATATGGCAGTCTATTCTTGCGTATTGCTCCTTCAACCAATCCATTCCCAGGACCACATCATAGTCGGCCATCAAGAATTCTATCAACCTTTGCGGGAAACTCTCTACCGCTAACAACGATTCGACATGAGAAAAATACTCTATATACTCCCACAAGACCGTTACCAGTAAGTATATTGAGCCTTACTGATAATGACTCTGGCTCCAGTCCTATCCGTGTTACGAATCGTGCAGACATAAATGAATACGATGCACCCGAATCAAATAATACTGATGCTGGAAAAGAGTTAACGAGAATGGTACCTGCCACCACCTCACCTGATGCCAATTCTTCTGCTACGGTCAGATCCATAGCCTAACCTTGTCCTCTGGGTGTTGTTCCCCTTTGCTGGAAACCTTTATGCGGGTTCTGAATCTGAACTTGGGCATACTACTGAGCCTGAGGCGGCAATGGCCTCGGAGGCTGGTACTGCTGCTGCACTTTTGTTGGACCCCTAACCGATGGACTGGTTAGGTTTGATGACGATGAACTGGCTCTATTCGGACATGATCCTATATTGTGATCCGGTGCCCCACAAGCCAAGCACAATCGTTGTGTTCTGCGACACTCTTATACTACATGTCCTGGCTTCCCACAATGAGTGCAACCCATTGAGAAAGACTGCTTCTGCTTCTGTTGTTGAGGATACGCCGACGTCGAATGCTTAATCGACGAAACTGTGGTCGCCCTCCTAGAAGCTCCCATAGTCAAAGCCCTAGCTGTCGGGGCTGGTGCTGAAGACTGGAACATTTGCCCATGAGACCTCTTCCGTCCTCCGCTTCTATCTACAATCCTCTGCGAGGTATACTCATGCCTCTTCGCTGCTAGCAAGATGGCATCAAACATCTGGTGCTCAAACTGCTCTACTGATATGATAATATCTAGGTGGAGCCCCTGCTGGAATCGCTAGGCTCGATCTAATTTGGTTGCCACCAAGGTAGGAGCAAACCGACTGAGTCTAGAAAACTCGGCCGCATATCCATCGACCATCCTGCCCATCTGCTTAAGATTAGTGAATCTTGTCTACAGATCATACCAAGCTACTGCATCAAAGTACTTGGTCTGGAACTTGTTACTGAATACCGTCCATGGGACAGGCGTCGGTAATCCAACTGCTAGCATCGTCCACCAGCTGCGGGCTAAGTCCAATAACTGCAGGCGCACAACGGCCACCTTCTCTTCCTCAGGAATCCTAGCTGCATCCAGGATAACTTCTATGTCCTGAAGCCACGCGTCAGCAGCGATAGCATATTCACTGTCGTCAAAGAAAGGAGGGTTCAGATGCTTGAAGCTGTTGGCCGCGTTGTTCCCTTGGTAACCAACTCTGCCTATGGCATCTTGTACTGTCTGGTGTAGGGCATCGCCCCGACGATCTTGAGATGTAAGTAATTCCCTGATGATACCCACCAGGGTTCCATTGTCAGGCTCTGCAGGCTGGACTGGCTGAACTGGGGGCTCTGGATCCCTGGAATGCATGACTCGGGAGGCCGCTCCAGAGTGCTGGGCTTGGTCTCCAGGTTGCTGCTGGTTCACCTGGAGGTGCTCCGCCTTACTGATCGGTAGGACTAGGAACAATGTTGCTGAAGAAACGACATGGGGAACAATAAGGAAGGACCATGATAGATCGATGATATAAGCATGTAATCAGGTCAAGATTTCAGAAAGATTAGAAGATACGAGTAGAGATCAAGGGCGAGTGCTGATTGAGTCATCTATTCAGTGAAACCCTCACACATCTTGATTTACAAGACCTGCATGGGCTACCACTTAAATCGTGTCACGCCCTGAAACCAAAATACTGGAGAGCGGGGGACAGACACAGCCAGCTAGGTATATAGAAGTGAATCCTACCTCGTAATACGGTCATGGCTGTCTAGATGCATGAGGGTTTTACTATAAGCTAACAGTCACTTATGGTCAAGAACAAGCCTAGTGTCTCAATCTCAAGCAAGCAAGTAATGTAACAAGATGCTAGATCATCAGACATACAAAGTAAGGCATCCCAAATATTATATATTCAGATGATCATGAAGCTAGTCATATAAAATACGAAGACTAACAAAAGTTTAAATCATACATGATCAACCCTAGGATTTGTCAATTATGTTACAGCCCTTAGATAGACAGAAATATAGATTTAACACGAGCTAACACTTGCTCGCGGCTAAACGCCTCAAAAAAATAATTTATAATAGAGTGGGAGAGCAAAATAAAACCCACTCGTTGTCAGGATTACATCTAGTATTCACCATCTGGCTGGAAGGCTGAAAGATCCTCGGGTGCTACTCCGAAATATGGCCATACAAAACCAGCTGGGTCAGACCCCAGAGAGAGTAAGTACCACAAGTGAGGCTTCACTTAAGAACTAAAATCAGCATATTAGCATATAAGACATAAAGGACAATAAAAGACATGAGTTAGAGAAAATAAGGTGATAAACGATAAGACAACTAAGGAACTACTCCGGTAGCCAAGTTATAACCCGTAAACTAAATAAGGACCGAGGTTATAACCCTTCACCTGAACAGAGCTTAGTCTCCAACCAATTGTCGACAAGAGTAAAGAATAACAGTAATGTGCTGAAACAACCATGTACTGGTCTTGCCTAGGCAAGACCATACTAGACTCCATCCAACAATCACAACCAAGCAATGAGGACGGATTGATACTTTAACTAACTAGGGTTATCACAAGCCTAATTACTAACAAGATGCATCGAGATGTTCCAACAGCCACAAGCCCTGCAGTCTTAATCTAGGTTATCCCGTCACAAGTTGAGAGACTTGGATTAGGTGACTTGGGGGGTGCAACACATGACAGTGTGCTGGAAATGTGTCCTACTCGACGGCAGGCTACAAGTCCAATTAAAGTACCTAGATAACGGGACTGCGAGTAGCTGGGAAATCTCTTCATGAACTACTTGATCAATCTAGTCATTATCCTAGTCATATTCAGTATGAATCCCTGACCATGGTAACAAGGAATTCATGTCCTAGACATGATACAAGACGAGACATGTAGCTTATACAAGCACAAACACCCACGGTGTTAAGACAAGAGTTACTTAGCAAGTCAAGGTAGTTGTCATAATAGTATATCAAGATTGTCATGTCATGTTTACTTATCAAGAGTGCGCCACGATGGGCCACTATCATATATTATCATGCCAAGGTTACTTGTTAAGAGTGCGCCACAACGGGCCACTATCATATCATGTTACTTGTTACTGTTTGCAAAAATAAATAGTTTATTCCAAACTTATAAAAGAATAGTACAAAGTACAATGAATTCTGGGAAAGTACAACTATAGGAATCTGATCAGAAGATGATCACTTTATCCCTTGGACTATGTGAACTTGAAGACTAGAGCCTCTGGAGAATGCAATAGCAATTTTATAAGAGTTTTTGATCTCTATGCGTGTTCCTTTAACACTGATTGGAAACTCTATTTAAAGAGTTCAAGAAATAACTGTTTTATCAGTTATTCTGATGTGCGCCACATTGGGTTGTGCCATATTGGGTTGCGCCAACCTCCTATTGTGCCAACTTTTATTCAGTTAGCAGCCATATAATAATTGTATTTAGACACGTGGCATCATATAATTGAGATGCGCGTGGTCGTGTACAGGATAGTAGACATGTCTTGAAAGATTAGTGGCATGTGCGCCATGTCATCCTGCTTTGAAAATGAAAATTATCTCAACTTTATCAGGTTGCGCGAGCTTCAGTCAACAAGTTAAACCGTGCCTGATTAGACTGCGTCTAGACACGTGGCAGCTTTTGAGAAGAAGTCGTTCATATTGTGCCCAGGCGCAACTAAAAAACTTGTCTGGATTGCGCATAGGCGTAACTTACACGATGTGCAGGACAGCTGTCAGTCCATTCTCCTCGAGCGGCACAATTCGAGGGATTCGAAGAGATTTTCCTTGTTTACTGTGTTTGTCAGTTGTCAGTTCTGTCAGGCAATGATGGCTATTAAGTGTCAGACGATACATAGATTTTGGCGTAACATAATTAGACGCAGTCTGATATCAGGCGCAACCTGATCAGTGGCGCGGCTTCATCTCTGAGCTTTAAAATAGTAGCACAGCTTGATTTTTAGGACGCAACTTGATCACTGAGTAGTGGATACATGGCGCAACTTGATTTTTAGGCCCTACAAGACCCCCTTTAAACTTTTCAAAACCTAAAAATATTTTCAAAGTTTTGAAATACTTTGAATTTATAAAAGTTTTGACTGAGTCAAGTTACGCCAGTCAACGCCCGGTCATCTCAATTAAATGAATTTCTCAAAAATACTCAATCTCCTCTTCGTTTTCCCGAGTTTCATTGATAATTTCTAGTTTCCCATGAGGAATATGAAGAGTCAGTTTGGTGACGTATATGTAGAGGTTGATCTTTATAATTTATTCTTCATTTCTATGATTTCGATGGCATCTAAGAAGGAGATGGAGGCCAATACTGTTACCAAAACCCAGTCTTCCGAAACGAAACCCGATGTCCTACCTTCGACTTATTTATTGGAGGCTGACCCGACACTGAGAGCGACGAACTTTCTAGACTACTTTGGGTTAAACCCAACCGTCTTCAATCGCTCGAGTGGTGGGCCATCCTATGAAGAGCGCAGCGATTCGAAGGGATTCCTTAACCTGATGCGTCGCTCGGGAATCCACAACATGCAAGAATTGGACGCCGCCCTTCGTCAGACCGATAAAGACAAGAAAAAGGAATAATGTTTAAGCATGACAACTTTTTATTCTCTTTTCTCGTGTCCTTGTCTGTAGGGGTCCACCCATCTTTTATGCAATGAAATCTAAAAATTTTGATATATCGTACGGCTGTGATTTCAAATGGTATATGTAGATGCGTTCCTTTGGCTAATTAGATGCTTACTATTTCATTGAGGGACACATGTAAGTCATCACATAGCTTCAATTGCCTATAGTTTAGTTCTTTTCCAGAAATAGGCTCCTAGAATGACGTGCCTGTTTCATCTTCCATACTTTTAAAAGGACAACTAGGAACGAAAGAGTCATTCATACTTTCTCAAAACAAATGGCTCCTCATAAGTTCTTACTATTCATAAGTTCACTTGCGCCACTTCGTCTCAATGTTATTCGTTTGCATGCTGTGCCTTCAAAAATTGGTAAGTCTCAACAAAGGACCAATGGTATGAGCATTTTTTTTCTGTGTCACTTTTGAAGATAGGTACTGATATGTATGTTGTAGACTCTGTTGATATGTGCTAACTATTTTTGAGAATAGGCGCGCACTATGGTCCAGCGCTTAGCTTCGATCATAGGTGCGCACTGCTGATATGCGCCTGTTGATCAGTGCACTGTTTTGACATGCGCCTGTTTATCAACACATGCTGTTGAGATACACGTGTTGATAAGCATGCTATTTTAATATGTGCCAGTTGATCAGCGCATACTGTTGAGATGCGCATATACTTCTGAGAATAGGTGCACATTGCTGATTGGCGCCTGTTGATCAGCACACTGTCGATGTGTGCCTGTGCTTCTGATAGTAGGCGCACATTGCAGATATGCGCCTGTTGATCGGCGCACACTGTTGATGTACGCATAGTTTTGATAGATTTTACTAACGTTTCTTTCTTTGTTCATATTTGCAGAAGTTTGTTTGGCAAGCTTCGTCAAAACTGGCATCGGTGACCTGGATACTATGAAAAGCATTCTTCTGACACCCATATCAGACAGCACATGTGATTCTGACACTCAGATCAGACAGCTCAGGACTCTCTGTATTCCAGAAGGGTCTTCCTCAGATGGTAGAAAGAGCCTTTATACATGATAGTTGGATGGTGGAGAGACATAATTAGGAATCGTATCACAAAGGTGACCTCGTTCCTAGTTCCCCTGGCGGGTCGTCTTATCTCCACCAGTTGTATTGACAGCAGCTTATCTTTGAGCTGCTGTACTCTGTGGTTCTTCTCTCATCTTTTTGAGAGAGAGGACCATAGTTGATTCTATTGTCTCGCTCATTGCTTCAGGTCGAGACGACAAGGAACTGGCACCAACAAATAAGAAGATCCAAAAGATGTAATAGATCTTCATATTATATTTAGAATAAAAATCTGAAATATAATAGATTTCCATTGAGATGTATCTACGTTTTTAAAGAAGGAATAAATAATGATTTTCTCTTCTTTTATGATCTGATTTTGATGTAGTGATAATGAAAATAGAATTAAGGAGAAATATGGAGATGAGAAGTTGCTGGTGTAAATAAATCGAATTTAGAAGCGGGGAGAATGTGAACTCTCGTTATGAAAAGTGAACAGTCACTTCAATTTTTTGAGAAAGGACACTAAATGAATGAACAATTACTGCAACTTTTCGAGGAAGAAAATGAATGAACCATCATGTCAGTTTTTGTAAGAAAGGAAAATGAATGAATAGTCATAAATAAACGAACGGTTATAAATGAACAAACGGTTGGGCTTCTTTTCAAAAAGTCGCATCGATTCTCAATGTTGACTGTCTAATTGTTCTGTCTATAAATAGAACAAAACTTTCGTCGATATCGTCACTTTCTTACCTTTCTATACAAAATATCTTCCAAAGATTTGCACACTCCGAAGATTGAAGGAGAGACCGAGACGCCTCCTGCTGAGCCTCCGATGCCTCCTCAGAAAGAAAGGGGTGAAGGCTCAACCGTTCCTGCACCAGGACACGACTTGATTGTGAAGCTGGTGGAGCGTAGGAAGACTGCTGAAGAAGAGGAATTAAGGATGGTTACTTGTAAGTTTTTTGTGAGTTCAGACAATGAAATGTTTGAACTGTTGGCAAGCTATGTATTTAATCATGAAGGATCAGGGCCTCCTCCCCGTCCTTAATATTATGTAACTCCATCATGCTTTTGATTAAAATGGACTTTTATTTACATCATGTCTCTAAAAATAAAGTACATTTTGCTTTTATACATAATATTTTTTAAGAAATTTGCCATTGATAGGCATCATAGCCACTCTGCCATCCATATCAGTTAATTGATAGGCTCCATTTGAGAAAACTTTATTTACCACATACGACCCTTTCCATTTTTCCTCGAAATTGCCTTTGCTCATATGTGTCATAGTCATAGGACGTCTGACTGTAAGAACTAACTCGCCTTCCTGAAATATTCGCACTCTGACTTTGCGATTGAAAGCTTTTGAAATCTGGGCTTGATAAAGTTTAATGTGTTGTTGAGCTAGTAGCATTTTCTCGTCGAGAGCCTCCAATTCTTGAAGTCGAAGACGATCATTATTTTCTGTAGTAAGCTCATTAGCAATGGCAATTCTCAATGATGAAATTTGAATCTCCAAAGGTAAGACAACTTCACATCCATATACTAGAGAAAAAGGTGTACAACCTGTGGGGTTACGGACAGTAGTGCGATATGCCCATAGATATTCTCCAAGTTTATCACTCTAATTACGTTTGTTAATAAAGACAAACTTTTTATGGAGTTTGATAATGGTCTTGTTGAATGCTTCACCAAATCCGTTAGCCGCAGGATTATAGGCCGTAGAGGCGACATTATTGATTCTGTTGTCATCACAGAATCTATTAAACTTCTGGCTGATAAATTGTGGCCCATTATCATGGATGATTCGATGAGGGACCCCAAATCTGTATATCATATGATGTTTGATGAAGATGATGACACTACTAGTCTTTACTTCAGCCAAAGGTATAGCTTCTGTCCATTTGGAGAAATAATCGGTTATAGCTAAGATGAACCGATGTCCTTTAGATGAAGGAGGATTGATAGGGCCAATTATATCCATGCCCCAAGCTTCGAAGGGCCATGAGGCAGCAGTCGAAAGAAAAAATTTCGATGGTTGATGAATGAAATCTGCATAAATTTGACATGTACGGCATTTCCTTGCATAGTCAATAGCATCTGATACCATAGAGAGCCAGTAGTATCCCATACGTCGAATACGATCATGTAGTTTAGGACCAGGCTGGTGTGCTCCACAAACGCCATCATGAGCTTCACGTAATAACTGTTTTGCTTCATCACCAGCGATACATCTCAAGAGTAACCCATCAAAAGTTCTTCGATAAAGAGTTTTAGTAGTATGATTATAATATAATCGAAGCGATCGGCGACGAATATTTGTAGCTTCCTTAGGATCTTCTGGCAATATGTCACGTACTGCAAAATTAATGAAAGGTGTTCTCCAGTCCTCACTAATGATATTGACTTCAGTTAGATTGCTGAATTCAATGTTGTGGTTGTTTTCAACAGAAAATAGTTCTCTATTAGAGATAACAACCATTTGTTGTCTTTTGACTGGTACTGCCAAAACTGCAGCTAGGTTAGCTAAGGTATCAGCTTCTGTATTGCATGCGTGACGTACATGTTCGATGAAGAACCCGTTGAACGAAGAAGCTATTCTGATTGCTGCTTCATGGTATGGTACCAAATCTTGATGTCGGACTTCATATATGCCTCTAACCTGATTAACAATCAGCTTAGAGTCACCATATACTTCGAGATATTCAATATTCAATTGTTTGGCTAATTGAAGTCCAATGAGCAAGGCATTGTATTCTGCAACATTGTTAGAGCATGATTCGTCCAAAGAATAAGCCCTTTGAATAGTTAATCTATCGGGTGAAACAAGAACAATTTCCACTCCAGCAACAAGGGTACCTCTAGGTCCAATTCTAGAAGCTCCATCAAAGAACAACCTCCAGGTAGAAAATTCTTCTGAGATCATATTTGATTCCAATGTTTCGTCCGGAATCTCATCATAGAGTTTAGATGTTTCAGGGACAGGATGAGCTGCTAAGAAGTCAGCAAGTGCTTGGCCTTTTACAGACTTTTGAGGAACATAAACCATATCATATTGTGCTAATAATATAGCCCATGTGGCAAGTCTAGAATTGAGTGTACTTGGTTTCTTCATTAAGACTCGAAGAGGATTGACCCGAGATATGACATGAATAGTTTGGCCTATGATATAATGTCTTGTCTTCTGAACGACAAACATTAAGGCTAAACATTCTTTCTCCACTGGACTATAACGATGTTCAGCTCTAATCATCATTCGACTAAGGTAGTAGATGGCTTGTTCATGACCTTCCTTTTTCTTCTGAGCTAGCAAAGCTCCCAATGAATGGTCCATTGCCCGGATATACATTAAGAAGGGTATTCCTAAAATCGGTGGTAGAAGAACCTGTAGACTCATTAAATACCGCTTTATGTCATCAAATGCTTGTTGACATTCTTTCGCCCAAACGAAAGATACACCATTCTTTATTAACTGAGTAAATGGTCTGCAACATCCAGATAAATTCGAAATAAACTGCCTGATGTATGCAAGTCGACCTTGGAATCCTCGTAGCTCTTTTAGGTTGCGTAGAGGACGCATCTCTTGAATGGCTTTGATCTTTTCGGTATCAACGTGTATACCCTTAGAGGTAATGACGAAGCTGAAAATTTTTCCACTAGAGATACCCAAGAAAGACTTGGTGGGGTTCATTTTGAGTTGATGCTAGCGCATTAGATTGAAGATAGTTCTTAAATCTTGAATGTGATCTTCCTTGAGACGACTTTTGACAGCAATATCGTCAACATAACATTCGACAATCTTTCGTAGATGATCCCGAAAGATAGTACTCATAGCCCGTTGGTAAGTTGCACCTGCGTTTTTAAGACCAAATAGCATGACTGTATAACAGTACACTCCACGAGGAGTACAAAACGAAGTATGTTTTTCATCTTCAGGATTCATCCGGATTTGATTATATCCAGAAAACCCATCCATGAAAGAAATTCTTTCGAATCCACATGTATTGTCGATCATGACATCAGTAATTGGGAGAGAGAATTCGTCTTTAGGGCAAGTATCATTAAGATCCCGAAAGTCTATGCAAACTCGAACCTAATCGGTCTTCTTCAAAACTGGTACAACGTTGGCTACACAATCAGGATGCTGTTCTTCTCTGATAAAACCACAAGCTATAAGCTTTTTGACTTCATCATCAATTGCATCCATCTTTTCAGGCTTGAATCACTGATGTTGTTGTTTGACCGGCTTGGCATTCGGCAAGATATTAAGCTTCTGAGTTGCAATTTGAGGATCTAATCTCGACATATCTTCATAACTCCAAGCGAAGACATTAATATATTCATAAATAAGGTGAATTAATTCTTGTCTATCATTCTCTGAGAGATTTTTGCTAATAAAGATTGGTCGTGATACGCCCTTCTCTCCAATATCAATTTGGACTAATTGATCCTCAGTAGGTGGCTCTCATTGTTCAAAATAAAGTTTCAACTGATTGTCCATTCTTTGTGCCTAAGGGTGCATTTCAGGAGTTTCTTCAATGTCATCTTCGTCATCTTCCACAAATTCGGCAGATACCATGTTAGAAGATACTATCATCCTATGAACATGACCAATGCTGGTATCAGAATCCCATGAGATAGAATCGAAAGAGTTAGATCGTTCTTCTTCATCAGATTCAGATGGTTCTGGAGTTGGAAGTGGTGAAGCATAACCTAGTCCCCGTTTCATTTTACTGTGGTATTGTTGTGATTTTCCTTTTAGAACAGCAATATGAAGAGGAGTTCGCCTTCCTTTACCGTTGTTGAGGCCTGTTCTGAAATCATAGCCCATTTGCAGATGACTGCTTTGGATTGTGGACTATAGCAGCATAATTGTAGCCTTCTTGTATCATCTCAATTATCATTATAGAGCATGATTTTTGGTTCCTCTCTTTTATTGAAGAATATAGGCTTTTCACCATTCTTTCGAGCTGGTACTAAGAAGTATGACTCTTGTATTGAATCCAGCAATATCACATTTCGCAGAGATGGTACAACTTCTATTGTAAGTGGTTTAAAACTATCTAGCATATCCAAATAACACTGAGTATAGTAAGAGACATCAGTCTACTACAAAGGAGATGCTTTATTGATTTTTACACCGTCATTTACAACAGGAACTTTAGCCTTAGCAGGCTTAGTCAGATTGATGACAAGAGGGGAAGAAGAAGAACGAGAATGAGGAGGGGGCTTCTTACGACGAAAATCGATTACAAGCAGCTCAGAAGAGGTGAGCTCCCTTTGTTCCTGACTATCACCCTTAGGCTGGTTCTAATGGGAAGGAAGATAGATAATCAGTGGTTTAGAAGACTGAGGACAGGAGGTACGTCCTTTGATCGGGATCACTAGAGTATCATTCGGCACATTTTTTGTTCTTCATCTGTGTCCATTGCCAGTACCACCTTCATGAATTCTTCCTTGTATATGCGAGAATCGTTGCAGTATGCTTCAACTCCTTTGAAAGGATTCAGATCTGTAACCTCTTTTTGGACTTCTCTATTAACATCCACATATTTAAAACATTGGTGGAGAGTAGAAGGTACAATATTATGTTCATAGAGGAATGGCCTTCCTAACAAACCATTGTATGAGCCATGATTGTCAATAACATAGAAAGTTACCTTTGTACGAAGATTGCCAATTTGAAGTTTTAGGCGTATCTTCCCGAAAGGTTCACTTCTTCCTTGATTGAACCCCAGGATGGTAGTGATAGTTGTAGAAAGGTTATGCACTGGGATCTTCAAAGCATCCAGTAAAGACTTCAGCATGATGCTAAGTGCAGACCCTAGGTCAATCAGAATGCGATCGACTTTCATGGTGTCCACATACCCCGTGAAATAGAGAGGACGATCATGACGATTGTCTTCTAACAGCATGTCATCTTGTGTAAAAGTAATGTTGGGCATCAATTCAAATACACTATGACAATGTGCACAGCTGACTGGCTCCTTTTTAGGCTTCTTGAGAAGAGTAAGATAAGTATCAGCCTGCATCAAGGCTTCACTTAACGTCTATCGAGTTTCTTTTGAGAGACGTAAGTGTTCGAAGATTGACAATCTTTCTAGAGTATTGGCCAATTGAGCCAATATGTCAAAATTGTAAGGCTTTTCAAGTCCAAGAGATGAGAACTTCTTTAGTGCTTTGTCAAAGGGAACAGGTTATTTTTTCTTGTCTGCTGATGTCGGTTTAGGAGGAGATGGTTCAACCACCGGCAGGGATGTAGATGGCATATTCTCAGCAGGAGAAGATGATGTAGGAGGAGCATCAGGAGATGGAGCAGGATTCTCATGATTTTTGGAATATTTTTGAAGATAGGGTTTCCCAGATCTAGTGCACATTAGAATTTCTTCTTCTGCTACTGGTTCAAAGGAAACCATGTTGCAGCTTTTAGATTTAGATTTATAGTGTGTCTTCTGCTTAGAAGAGGAAGGTGTTTCAAAATCTGCCACTAGATCTGGATGAATCCAAATAATCACTCTCCTATCAGTTGACAGCGGAACAAGACCTTTATTTTGAGGAGGTAGGAGATTCACGATCTCAAGAGTAGTCCTTAGAATGGGGACAACACCATCTTGTACAATTTGTGGTGGAAAGTCACCAAATTGCACAGAAACGACATTAGCAGTCACCGTATTCTCGTCCTGCTGAAGAGTGATTGCTCTAGAGTTGACCAACTCTTGGATTTCACCTTTGAGTATATAACATGCTCTGGTTGGATGTCCTATAAATCTGTAATAAACATAGTATTTAGTGTGATCGGTTTTACCCAGTTCTTCTGGCCGTTTTGTCTCTGGAAGTTGAAGCTTATTGCTTTTGATCAAGCAATCGAAGATGCTCAAAGTAGCATCGTCATCGAAAGAATACTCTTCCTTTGGACGAGTTGTCTTCTGCGGTGGTGCTGATGGAGTGAGTGCTATCTGAGTGACATTGACAGCCAAAGACTCCTTGCCCTTGAGATTGATGGCCAGTGTTTCTTTACCCTTGCAATTATTCTGGCGATTATTACTCTCGGGTGTAGAATGTTCGTCTTGGTTAGGATGAGTCATCTGAACTCCTAACTGTTTGAAATTTTCGGCACTGACCTCAGCTGCCTTGGCATTCACAATGAAAGAAGGCCAATCCTGAAATTATGTAGATCCCGGCCACATACTAATAATAGGCAATAAGTTTGATTTGTAAGTGTTTATTGTTACAGTAGATGGAGTTTCTAAAGGTATTTTGAGTGCCTCTCGGCAGAATCTTTCAATAAAACTCTCCATAGATTCATTATGCATTTGTTTAATCTTAATGAGGGCAGACATTGTTATGTCATTGACTCCCTCATAAAACCGTTCCAAGAATATTTGCTTGAAACTAGCAAAAGAAGTGATGCAGCTATCAGACAAGCTACGATACCAGTCGTATGCTTCGCCAGCTAAACAACCAACGAACACAGGAGAGCATCATTCGGCTGTAATTGGTCAGTCATCACTTTAAAGTGATTAATGTACTGACTTGGAGCAGTGCTGCCATCAAACAGCATAATAGTCGAAAGCTTGTATTTATGAGGGAATGGAACCTCCTTCCACTCTGTAGGATATGGTTGCTTTATGCCTAATCTTTGTAGACCATCTTTCTGCTTCAAGGCCTCAAACTGAGTTCGTAAGAGTTTTACAGCCTCATTAGCATCCCTTGATGTTTGAGAATTGGTGGGCTGGTTAGAGGTGTTAGGAGGCGGAACAGCGTGGTAATTACCACCCCGATACCAGACTGACTAGAATCAGCTTGAATTGGCACATAAGCAACCTGAGGAGGTGGTACCCCCAGACTGACAGGTACAAAAGATGCTATGAGCTCAGGGTTTGTAGCAGGGTTTATAATCGGTGATACTGCATGTTGAGCCACGATTATTGTATGCATACTTGCAACCATTTCTGCCATGATCTTCAATTTGTCTTCTAGTGCAATAATTTGTTGCTCCGCACTGGTTGATGTAGAGGCATCTTGATCTTCCGTAATGGTATATGTCGTTACTTCTCTTGCTGCTATTGATGAGATAATATGTTCAGAACTTTCACTATCTGCATCAAATTCTGAAAGATAGTCCTCTCCTACATGAGCGATGGGGAGATCTTCTTGATTAAAGACACATTGGTTCAAATGTCGATTTCTTGATCTAGTGTATTGAAACACCTTCACTGGATGCATGAATCCGATCCAAGTATTGTTGACTGGGATTATGGGATGCATTACGTCTTGGACGTTTGCCACCCCCAGTGCCTTGAGAAGTCATGTTAACATAAGCATATAATAGCTCGTCTTCATCTTCTATTATATGTTCGGGAGTTGAAGCATAGTTCAGACGATCGAAGGCAGATCATCGAGCCGATTGGCAACAACAGTTGATGACGACTTCATGAAGGTAGTGGTGATCTGAAGAGTGATTTAGAGGTGAGGGAGACATCCCTGTAATCTTATGTCGTTGTGTAAGACGTTGCCGGAGATCAGTTACAACTACAGGACGAGAAGTAGTCGGAGGAACATATTTCTTAATGATGTTAGGAACAAGTCTCCAATTCTTCAGATGTTTAGTTTCCTGAGTGTACAAAGATGTACTCAACTCATTAGAATAAGTGGTTGGGTCCTTCTTTTCAAACTTTGACTTCTGGTAGAGATTGGCCTTTGGCATAAGGTTCTTACATTTCACCAAAGTTGATACTGGTTGATGTCTATTGAGATAAGCACGTAAATCAGAAAATTCTGCTCCAGGTGTCTCTGTTTGTGATACCCTCAATTTTCTTTGCTTAGATCTTGAAATTTGCACGGTAGGAAGATCTTGACCAGACCTCATAGGGGTAGGCAAGATACCTCTTTAATCAGTATCCTTTCCGATATCAGAGATTCGAAAACCTCTATTTAAAGGAATAGAATCTGATATATCTTCCTCTGAGTCATAGACCAGGGAAGCTTTGGAAAAGATCAAAGGGTGCTTTCCTTTATTTTGTAGAGGGTTAGCTAAGAAGCGTTCCCCTCTGTTTTGTTGTGGGATCACTTTAGGCACAGGTTGCGCCAGTTGAGAAAATGTCAAAGGACTCTTTCCTTTGTTCTGTCTAGTATTAGTACTAGAGCATTGTTTCTCCAAGTTTAGAACTTGAGAATTGGGAGAGGGAATAGCCAAAAGGCTAGTTCCTTTAGGTTGTGCCAGAGCAGCAAACTGTGCCTGAGTCACTGGTTGCTTGGGTTGCGCCATAGCACTACGGGCTACTGGTTGCACCCTAGTAATATAGGCTACTGGTGGCGCCTTGGCAGCAACATGGGTAGACTGCACCTCAGCAACGGCCTGAACATACTGTGCCTTGGCAGTAAAGAGAGTAGTGGACTGCGCGCGGGCAGCAGGAAGAGTAGATTACACCATGGTAATATAAACAGGATGTGCCTGAGCCACAGAGGCAGATTGCGCCTTGGTCACTGAGTACTCAAGTTGCGCCTGGGCAATAGCAACTACAGGAGACTTAGGAGTCCACACAGTCCTGTTCTTGGCAATAGCCACAGTGCGTTTGTTGCTCTTGGTGTTGACCATATTCTCGTAGGCTGTCTGGTTGACCTGAACAACCAGAGTCTTCTGCGTCTTGCCGATCGACGCAGTATCACATTGAGTTGTCGCCTTCTCGTCGGAGGAGAAAGTCGTCCCCAGCAGAGTCACCATTTTGTTTGCAAAAACAAAAAGTTTATTCCAAACTTATAAAAGAATAGTACAAAGTATAATGAATTCTGGGGAAGTACAACTGTATGAATCTGATCAGAAGACGATCACTTTATCCCTTGGACTATGTAAACTTGAAAACTAGAGTCTCTGGAGAATGCAGCAGTAATTTTGCAAGAGTTCTTGATCTCTGTATGTGATCCTTTAACACTGATTGGAAACTCTATTTATAGAGTTCAGGAAATAACTGTTTTAGCAGTTATTCTGATGTGCGCCATATTGGGTTGCGCCACATTGGGTTGCGCCAACCTCCTGTTGTGCCAACTTTCATTCAGTTATCAGCCGTGTACTAACTGTATTTAGACACGTGACATCATGTGATTGAGATGCACGTGGTCATGTATAGGATAGTAGACACATCTTGAGAGATTAGTGGCATGTGTGCCACGTCATCCTGCTTTGGAAATGAAAATTGTCTCAACTTTATCAGGTTGCACGAGCTTCAGTCAACAAGTTAAACCGTGCCTGATTAGACTGAGCCTAGACACGTGGCATCTTTTGAGAAGAAGTCGTTCAGTTTGCGCCTAGGCGAAACTAAAAAACTTGTCTGGATTGCGCCTAGGCGCAACTTACAAGATGTGCAGGACAGCTGTCAGTCCAATCTCTTCGAGCGACACAATTCGAGGGATTCGAAGAGATTTTCCTCGTTCACTATGTTTGTCAGTTGTCAGTGCTGTCAGGTAATGATGGCCATTAAGTGTCAGATGACACGTAGATTTTGGCGCAACATAATTAGGCACAGTCTGATATCAGGCAAAACCTGATCAGTGGTGCGGCTTGATCTCTGAGCTTCAAAACAGTGGCGCAGCTTGATTTTTGGGACTCAACTTGATCACTGAGTAGTGGATATATGGCGCAACTTGATTTTTAGGCCCTACAGTTGCTGGTTAAGAGTGTGCCTTAACAGGCCACTATCGTGTTCTATCCTTACATTATCATGAATGGGAGAAACTTGTATAAAATAGCTAGTATCATATTCTTGAAGCCAAGGAAAAGATCTACAACTTTTATGTTAGGAGTTGGGAGAAATTCTGGCCATAATTCAGCCAAAAAGGACATAAAACAGTCAAAAATGGCCAAAATAGGTACTATGCTGCACTATACAAGCCATGTGGCACTATTCATCTATGCAGCACTATGCAAGCCATACGGTACTATGCATCCATGCGGCACTATTCATTTCTGTAATACTATTCATCCATACGGCACTATACATACCATGCGGCACTATTCATTCTTGCGGCACTATTCATTCTTGCGGCACTATTAATTCCTGCGATACTATACATTCCTGCGGCACTATGCATCCATGCGGTACTATACAAGCCATACGATACTATTCATTCCTGCGGCACTATTCATCCATGTGGCACTATTCATTCCTGCGATACTATTCATTTCTATGGCACTATTCATGCAGCACTATTGTCACGATCCGCACCCGCTTTTCGGATACGAGACGTGTCCAAGCCAGCCTACGCCGCAGAGTCGGCGGTAGAACGCTGTCAAGTCCGCAAGTAATAAATGCTCAAGAAAATAACATTTGCTGCTCATTCACATTTCTAAATTTATTACAACAGTTATAACATTTATATTTAAAGAAAAAATACAAGTTTTACAATTAGGCTATGTTTGTTTGGGCTTTTTTTCCATGGAAAATATTTCTATCATAAAGTTTCCACCAATTGTAGTGTTTGATAGGTTAAATTTTCCATGGAATTATTTTCCAAAAAACTATCATTTTCCATATTTTCATCTAAAATGGTGAAAAATGAAACTTGTCCAACCCACAGGAAAATGTCATTTTCCATGGAAAATAACTATTTTCCGTGGAAAATAATGGCAATCAAACACCTAAATTAAGTTTTCGATGAAATTTTTTTTAAATTCCATGGAAATTTTTTCCTAGGAAAATAATTCCATGGAATTAATTTCTTTTCCACATATTTTCCACCTTGCAATCAAACGCACCCTTACTGAAATAAGAAACCACTGTTATCTATTTCTAGGTTGTCATCATGTCACGACCCGCACCCACTGTGAGGGCACGAGTACGTAACAGCGTCCAGCCTACGCTGCAGTGTCGACGGTAGAACGTTGTCCTAGGCCAAACATCTAACAATATAAAGGTACCTGTACAGTATATACTCTCCGAATGGAGATGACATAGCAGATACAGTCTCAATCACAACTAAGGTAGAGCAAGATAAAAGATAGATAAAACATAAAATCCAAAAGAGATACAGCAGATAGAAGTCTAAGTGTCTAGATACACAAACCCAGAAAACATCTCAAAGCTCAATACAATAATCCATAGAATAAATACAACTCAATACAACTGAAATAACTAACTATACAACCTCTACTGTGTCTCCTCTAGGCTAGCAGGCAACCTCCAGGCTATCTGTAAAATTTATCAACAGGTCCAGTCAGGACAGGAACGAGCACATCTCATCTAGAAAACCCAAGTAAATGACAGAGAACTATAAAGCAGTTATAGACAATTGTATTAATGAAAATAGCAGTTTATATTCAGGTGATGGTAAGAAAGACAGATAAAGTGCAAGGAAAGAAAATAACTAAACAAGAGAAGAATCATAGCAATGAAGACTGTAAAAATAAAACTAGCTGAACTAGGGTAATATGATATAAAGTCCAGACAACAATATAGACAAGTGTAACTCCAATGTAAGTCCAGTATAGGATGAATCTCATACAAGATGAATCCAGTAAGGGACGATTCCAGTTATAGTGATCAATGATTCCAGGGTGAGTCCAGCCTATACTCTGGTAATGTATTTTAAAATACTGAGATCGACATGTAAACGGCTATAGGTAATCCGGCACATCACACACCTGGCCGGGTGTGAGATGGCTATCATTTCAGTATGATTCCAGCAAAAGGGTGATTCCAGAAATGGGGTATGTCTACATGTCTTACTCTAGTATTTCTCCTCCCAGCAAGTGAATCCAGAAATCCGACACAATGATTCAAGATGAGTCCAGCCAAAATATAATGATTCCAGTAAATGATTCCAGTAAATGATTCCAGTAGGTGATTCCAGTAGGTGATTCCAGTAATAGAAGCCAGAATGATGACACCAGTAATAGAGGCCAGAAAATAAATGTGTATCGTATACATGAATCCAGAATATTCATACGTGTTGTAATAGAGAATCGCATACAATTAACTAGAACTGAAGTACAGTAATTGACAAGTAAATGAGAGAACTATCAGAGAATGTACTCGCCTGATATCTGAATGTCCAAGATAAAGATACTGTCCGAGGAGAGGTGTCTAGCTCCTAATTAGAACAGCACAAGTCACAACATATCCAGAAGGGTAATATAAAGCACTACAATGCATTCTACATGAATCTAGGTCAAACTAGGCCAAAGTCAACCCTTGGTCAACTCTGGTCAACTACACTAGTCAAACTAGGTCAAACTAGGTCATGACCTAACCCAGCAAGTCTTACCAGGCCTAACCAAGACTATCCTAGCAAGCACACATCAATACAAGGCTATACAAGCCAACATACACCCAACTCTATATAGCATGCAATTATTCAATACTCAAATAGGCAAGAATTCACATTGGATATACACTAGGTAATCTATTACTTTAAGCTATACATGTCTACACATATATACACATGCATATATTGGTATTCAACATTAGGTCTATTATCATGGTATTTCAAATGGTTATATAAACTTATATATTACAACACAATATGCTAACATATATATAATATACATACATAGCTAAGTTAACTGTATTCATAAATACTTATTTAAGAGGCTATGTGTGTGTATGTGAACATGGCAAAGGGGCAAGTGAGGGTTAAATGGGCATACATAGTGTATACATATCAAAAAGTGTCAAAGTGTAAGTGAACAATGTGTCAAGTGTGATAGTGTCAACATAGTGTAAGGGGGTACATGAGGTAATATAGGATTTGTGTTAACATAGAACATTATATCTATAATTACATTATATTCATGCTTGCATTCATTCATCATTCATTTATTCTTTTGCACTACTATATGCACCATACATTACATACTATGGAACCTACATATTCATTACAAGCCATACTTATACATGCTTACATTAGATAGGATACTTACACCTCATATATCATTTATTTAAACATTTACTCATGCTTGCATTCTCTATTTAATTACATAATGTATATATATTAACATGGGTTAAAATCAAATAGAATATTATATTACACACAAGGGTGCACAAAATGCATATGCCGAATAGTAACTCCTACTAATAATCAATACTGTACCATATTAACATGAATTAAAATCTAGGATTAAAGTATTTAATAGATCTATGTGTTAGCTTTTCGAAACTTCAAACGGATCGCATTTTCGTTTCCGGAAACTCCCGGAATCGCGAAAACACCAAGAACGCGTTTGTCTTTCGTACAGCTGACACTCAAATAATTCTCCAGAAAGTTATAGAAAGAATTAGGCCTATAAATACATGTTTTTCGAAATCTAACTTCAATACGCTTCTTTTAAAAAAAACGGGAGATTAAACCGAGCTTTGAGCTAGAAGTTATGACATTTCTAAGTTAGGGCTGAAATTAAAAACGTGGATAAAAATTATGACGGATTTAGATAGTTTGAGACAAAAGAACACAAGTATATAACATAATATATCAAGAACTCACTCTCTACACTAATATATATATATATATATATATATATATATATATATATATATATATATATATATATATATATATATATGAGACACTATAGAACACATCTCCAATACAAAAATATGAGATTAAACATGTAATAATTTATTCATACATAACAACAACACATAGTGTGTCCAAATTTGGGGTTTTCCCACATGGACACAACCACAACACAAAGGACACTCCTATGACCTCCAAATGGACACAAAATGGACATAAATGGAGATACAACCATGGGGGTCATTTCTATGGATTGAAAATAGACCTATATGCATGAGAAAATGAAAAGGAGAAGGGATTTATACCTCCCGGTAGATCGAATCGAAGAAAAGCCTTTCCGGAGCGACACCGACACGTAGAGATTCCAAAAGGACACGAACGAGCTTCGAATCCTCCCAAACTTGGGTAGCTTCCTCCTTGGCTAGAATAGAGAAGGAAAGAAGAAGATTTGGTGGCGAAATGGAAGGATTTGGTGGAGAAATGGAAGAATTTGGTGGAGAAATTGCTAGGGATTGCTCTCTAGAAATTTGGGAAAGAACAAGAGAGAGAGTGTGGATGAGAATAATGAAATGAACTTGAACCTATCCTCTCCCAAAGTGGCTGGCCATATGGGACTATTTGTCCTATTATGATAAGGTCCAAAATGCCCCCACTAACCTATTCTATTAGTATTAGGAAAGGGCTAATTGGTTGGGGCTAAATTAGTCATTCTAAAGTCTCTAATCACACTAACCTTATCCATAATAATTAGTCTAACCTCTAACTAAAATATTTCTATCATGTGGACTAAAATTAATATCATGTGGGTCATGCCTAACTAGTGTGTGCGTCCACTAAAGTCAACACTACCCCCGGGTCCCCGTTTCAAGTCGGATTGAGCTGAAATTCGAACCCGACTCAAATAATCCCAAAACAATATCATAAATAATAAAATATATTTCAAAAATACAAAATAACAAAAATATCCCTATTCCTGAAAATTGGGGGTGACAAATTTCCTCGAAATTAAAACCAAACAATAGTAAAATGTCAAAATCACAAATCATAATTTTAAATAGTTTAAAAATGATTAAAAATCACCAAAAAAATCATAATATGAAATAATAGTCAATAAATAATAATTATAATTACAAAATTTCAAAACTACCCTTATTTGGAAAATTGGGTGTTACAATCCTACCCATCTTATAAAAATTTTGTCCTCAAAATTAAGATGATCGCACCCCCTTCTAGGTCAAACGTAGTCAAGGGTCAATCACTAGTCAATTTCTCAACATCCAAGTACTTGGTCATCAGCTGGTCAACTTCTTAGGGTTTTACCTATGCTAGCTATTTAGGTGTTGGCAATTAGAATTTAGCAAAAGAGAAACTCTAAAATAGACTAGCTCTTAACTTCCCAATCCTATCAAGTCACCTATAACTAAATACCTACAAGCTAAGCACATGAATACCAAATACCACATATATATGCTCAAGAACAACAACCCATCACATATATCCTAACTATATCATCTATATATATATATACATGACTGATCAACCAAAGGTTAAGGCAGACTAAACTTATGAGGGTCTGAAACAATGCTTAGAACTAGGCTATGGATGAATGGTCTGAATCAAGGGGACATGGTATCTAGTGAAGGGTCTGCATACTGCCTATAAAGGTGATCAACACAAAGGAACTCAACACGAAGAGAACTTAACTAAAATGGAAAACTAAACCAAGTATAGGCTAAACAACATGTTTATAACCCTATACAACAATGGCCTATAGATACAAACTAACCTATATCCTATATGCCAATATCATCTGCAATCTATCTATGCAAATAGACATCTCGGTCTTAGGTGAAACTACAACTATACTCAAAGGCAGGCTCTGGTCATGGGTGCCTCACTGGAAAAGGTAAAGGAAAGTAGTAATAATCATCAAGGCTGTAAGGCATACTAACATCCTATGTGTAACTGGTTGGTATTATAGATAATAGGAGAATTATCTGCAATGGGTTACTATTCTAACACCAATGCTAACTATCACCTCTAGGGTACAGATACTCTACAAGTTATCATACCATTATACTATAAAGGAACTACCTATGAATAAGCTCTACAAAACTAAATATCCCTACTCCTAAGTCATTTATAACAATCAAAAGGGTATGATGTTTAAACCTTCTCAAGATACAATCTGTTAATCATATGCATCTGTCCAAAATCATGTTGTCCAGAGTCTTCAACATGCTAGTGAGCAAGGCTACAATAATCACAGAGTCCTTGACTAAGGTACGTACCTCTAGGTTCATGGTATTTAAAATTTTTGCACTGTCGCATGCGACGGCGAAAACCTTAAATTCCCATACCCGAGAATACATCCAAAATCTGACTACATGTCCTCACTATGCCAACTAACACGACTATCGAGGATTCTAGATCCCATGATTTAGGCGACCTAGCCCATATGATTTTCTCAAAAGAAAAACAAACACAACAAAAGATTAACATGACAAAATTAATCAATCAACAAGGAACAGATGGAATCGAATTTCAAGGTAATTATAAAAGATAATTGCGGGAATGGAATTGCGAAGAACGGAACTTGCAGCAAGATCTCCAACGGTCTGTGCATCCTCGACTGTCCTGACGATAGCTCACCCTGCTGGTTTCCTCCAGCCTGATGCTGATACTGTACAAATCTCTACTGCTGATGCTGCATGAATCGCTGCTGCTGAGAGAAACCAGAAACGAAGGGAAAATTCTCTGTACAGACGGAGGTGCACCTCCAATGTAGCAAAAACGCCAACCTGAGTTGGCACAACAGAAGTTGCGGTCTCGAGGCCCTGATGAACAGGACGAGAGGTGGCCAGCCTCTCGATAGTATCCCTCGAACCGAAGCGATGAGATCGTGTCTTCATAACCATCATGAAGACAGATCAAAACAATAAGCAATTTCTGAGAATGAAGCAAAATTTTAAAGGAGAACAGTTTATATTCAAGGGAAGTCAATAAGCAACAATTTTAGACAAAAGGAATCGGATTAAGAGTTTTTCCTAATGTGATTGAGTACCTCCAAAATTATCCTAATCCTACTGCAGGCTATAGTGATACTCTAGTTCGAATACCACTACATAAACTCGACCTGCATGGGCCACCACTAAAAACGTGTCACGACCCGCACCCACTGTGAGGGCACGAGTGCGTAACAGCGCCCAGCCTACGCCGCAGTGTCGGCGGTAGAACGGTGTCCTAGGTCAAACATCTAACAATATAAAGGTACCTGTATAGTATATACTCTCCGAATGGAGATGACATAGCAGATACAGTCTCAATCACAACTAAGGTAGAGCAAGATAAAAGATAGATAAAACATAAAATCCAAAAGTGATACAGCAGATAGAAGTCTAAGTGTCTAGATACACAAACCCAGAAAACATCTCAAAGCTCAATACAATAATCCATAGAATAAATACAACTCAATACAACTGAAATAACTAACTATACAACCTCTACTGTGTCTCCTCTAGGCTAGCAGGCAACCTCCAGGCTATCTATAAAATTTATCAACAGGTCCGGTCAGGACAGGAACGAGCACATCTCATCTAGAAAACCCAAGTAAATGACAGAGAACTATAAAGCAGTTATAGACAGTTGTATTGATGAAAATAGCGGTTTATATTCAGGTGATGGTAAGAAAGACAGATAAAGTGCAAGGAAAGAAAATAACTAAACAAGAGAAGAATCATAGCAATGAAGACTGTAAAAATAAAACTAGCTGAACCAGGGTAACATGATATAAAGTCCAGACAACAATGTAGACAAGTGTAACTCCAATGTAAGTCCAGTATAGGATGAATCTCATACAAGATGAATCTAGTAAGGGACGATTCCAGTTATAGTGATCAATGATTCCAGGGTGAGTCCAGCCTATACTCTAGCAGTGTATTTTAAAATACCGAGATCGACATGTAAACGGCTATAGGTAATCCGGCACATCACACACCTGGCCGGATGTGAGATGGCTATCATTCCAGTATGATTCCAGCAAAAGGGTGATTCCAGAAATGGGGTATGTCTACACGTCTTACTCTAGTATTTCCCCTCCCAGCAAGTAAATCCAGAAATCCGACATAATGATTCAAGATGAGTCCAGCCAAAATATAATGATTCCAGTAAATGATTCCAGTAAATAATTCCAGTAGGTGATTCCAGTAATAGAAGCCAGAATGATGATACCAGTAATAGAGGCCAGAAAATAATGTGTGTCGTATACATGAATCCAGAATATCCATACGTATTGTAACAGAGAATCGCATACAACTAACTAGAACTGAAGTACAGTAATTGACAAGTAAATGAGAGAACTATCAGAGAATGTACTCGCCTGATATCTGAATGCCCAAGATAAAGATACTGTCCGAGAAGAGGTGTCTGGCTCCTAATTAGAACAGCACAAGTCACAACACGTCCAGAAGGGTAATATAAAGCACTATAATGTATTCTACATGAATCTAGGTCAAACTAGGCCAAAGTCAACCCTTGGTCAACTCTGGTCAACTGCACTAGTCAAACTAGGTCAAACTAGGTCATGACCTAACCCAACAAGTCTTACTAGGCCTAACCAAGACTATCCTAGCAAGCACACATCAATACAAGGTTATACAAGCCAACATACACCCAACTCTATATAGCATGCAATTATTCAATACTCAAATAGGCAAGAATTCACATTGGATATACACTAGGTAATCTATTACTTTAAGCTATATATGTCTACACATATATACACATGCATATATTGGTATTCAACATTAGGTCTATAATCATGGCATTTCAAATGGTTATATAAACTTATATATTACAACACAATATGCTAACATATATATAATATACATACATAGCTAAGTTAACTGTATTCATAAATACTTATTTAAGAGGCTATGTGTGTGTATGTG
This sequence comes from Iris pallida, assembly GCA_029216955.1. NCBI lineage: Eukaryota > Viridiplantae > Streptophyta > Magnoliopsida > Asparagales > Iridaceae > Iris > Iris pallida. The sequence goes on along the minus strand of JANAVB010013397.1, from coordinate 23,341,479 downwards.
AACATGGCAAAAGGGCAAGTGAGGGTTAAATGGGCATACATAGTGTATACATATCAAAGAGTGTCAAAGTGTAAGTGAACAATGTGTCAAGTGTGATAGTGTCAACATAGTGTAAGGGGGTACATGAGGTAATATAGGATTTGTGTTAACATAGAACATTACATCTATTATTACATTACATTCATGCTTGCATTCATTCATCATTCATTTATTCTTTTGTACTACTATATGCACCATACATTACATACTATGGAACCTACATATTCATTACAAGCCATACTTATACATGCTTACATTAGATAGGATACTTACACCTCATACATCATTTATTTAAACATTTACTCATGCTTGCATTCTCTATTTAATTACATAATGTATATACATTAACATGGGTTAAAATTAAATAGAACATTATATTACACACAAGGGTGCACAAAATGCATATGCCGAATAGTAACTCCTACTAATAATCAATACTGTACCATCTCAACATGAATTAAAATCTAGGATTAAAGTATGTAATAGATCTATGTGTTAGCTTTCCGAAACTTCAAACGGATCGCGTTTTCATTTCCGGAAACTCCCGGAATCGCGAAAACACCGAGAATGCGTTTGTCTTTCGTACAGCTGACACTCAAATAATTCTCCAGAAAGTTACAGAAAGAATTAGGCCTATTAATACTTGTTTTTGGAAATCTAACTTCAATACGCTTCTTTTAAAAAAAACGGGAGATTAAACCGAGCTTTGAGCTAGAAGTTATGACATTTCTAAGTTAGGGCTGAAATTAAAAACGTGGATAAAAAATTATGACGGATTTAGATAGTTTGAGACAAAAGAACACAAGTATATAACATAATATATCAAGAACTCACTCTCTACACTAATATATATATATATATATATATATATATATATATATATATATATATATATATATATATATATATATGAGACACTATAGAACACATCTCCAATACAAAAATATGAGATTAAACATGTAATAATTTATTCATACATAACAACAACACATAGTGTGTCCAAATTTGGGGTTTTCCCACATGGACACAACCACAACACAAATGACACTACTATGACCTCCAAATGGACACAAAATGGACATAAATGGAGATACAACCTTGGGGGTCATTCCTATAGGTTCAAAATAGACCTATATGCATGAGAAAATGAAAAGGAGAAGAGATTTATACCTCCCGGTAGATCGAATCGAAGAAAAGCCTTCCCGGAGCGACACCGACACGTAGAGATTCCAAAAGGACACGAACGAGCTCCGAATCCTCCCAAACTTGGGTAGCTTCCTTCTTGGCTAGAATGGAGAAGGAAAGAAGAAGATTTGGTAGCGAAATGGAAGGATTTGGTGGAGAAATGGAAGGATTTGGTGGAGAAATTGCTAGGGATTGCTCTCTAGAAATTTGGAGAAGAACAAGAGAGAGAGTGTGGATGAGAATAATGAAATGAACTTGAGCTATCCTCACCCAAAGTGGCTGGCCATATGGGGCTATTTGTCCTATTATGGTAAGGTCCAAAATGCCCCCACTAACCTATTCTATTAGTATTAGGAAAGGGCTAATTGGTTGGGGCTAAATTAGTCATTCTAAAGTCTCTAATCACACTAACCTTATCCATAATAATTAGTCTAACATCTAAAATAAATATTTCTATCATGTGGACTAAAATTAATATCATGTGGGCCATGCCTAACTAGTGTGTGGGTCCACTAAAGTCAACACTACCCCCGGGTCCCCGTTTCAAGTCGGATTGAGCTGAAATTCGAACCCGACTCAAATAATCCCAAAACAATATCATAAATAATAAAATAAATTTCAAAAATATTTCAAAAATATAAAATGACAAAAATACCCCTATTCCTGAAAACTGGGAGTGACAAATTTCCTCAAAATTAAAACCAAACAATAGTAAAATATCAAAATCACAAGTCATTATTTTAAATAGTTTAAAAATGATTAAAAATCACCAAAAAAATCATAATATGAAATAATAATCAATAAATAATAATTATAATTACAAAATTTCAAAATTACCCTCATTTGGAAAATTGGGTGTTACACATCAGCATACCCAAGCCTTCTCCAGTGTTAAGAGTGATCGCGGCTAAACCTGAAAAATGTTGGTTTCCAGTCAGGAATGGAACAAGTACACAAACCGACGACAAAACGAAAACATAATAGAATTAACAAGATGTGAAAATAGCATATGGAATATGAAAGCTAGTAAGAAAACTGATGACATAGCACGATAGAGAAGTAAATAAGAAAAAAACTAATAAAAGACATCTATCTAGGTGGTGTGAAATATCCGTTTCAACATGTGAATGGCAAGGGGTAAATAAGGCATACTGCACGTGTCGTGTGCAGCGGCTAGCATTCACGAAAGACAATGGGATAGTTCTGGGTAGTCCACATGTTTACTAAGATATTTTCCCTCCCGACTACTCCGTGTGACGAGCGTGTCAACAAGCAGCAAGATATATTCTTAGACATGAAATGAAAAGACTACTATGAATCAGAAAGCAATCAGAAAGTGCACTTGCCTGAGGTCCTTAGCTGGAGAAACCAATAATAATATACCACTCGATGAGCCACAATCAGTCAACACATGCAGAAGTCATCAGATGCTGAAATAAATAGTACCAACATTCTCAGAATAGTCAAATTAGCTAGGATTGCCTGTCCTTAAGTCTAATTCTGGACACAGGGGCAAAACGGTAATTTCGAGCAAAAACGATGTCCGCCGTTGGACCCGTTTTGCACCGAAAAGTGTGCCAGAGTCAACGGTCTCTAAAGTCATCAAACTACATGTCTACGCATCCAGTTTTCCGATACGAATCCAATCGTATGTCCAGAGTTGGATTCTGGCGGGCCTTGCACAAAATCACCCGTTGAGTGGGACCGTGGGGCCCGCAAAACGACGATTTTATCAACTGTCTCAGAATTGGACCAAACTTGGCATACAGGACCAGAAAAATGATACGGTCCTGCTGGCACAAGTTTCGTCTTGATCTGACGAGCGTGCACAAAGTAATTGGAGAATTTACATAGAGGCCGATACGGTGAATTTCGACGGATACGCATCAAATTCGTCGCGTACACGCGACCAATTGGAATTCCGTCAAAGCCCACACGACCACGAAGCCGTTACACACCTTTCGATGCCTTCGGTGCGCGACCATGTCGCCCAGTTTGGCAGGACGAACGTTGTATCGGAGGGATTTTGAGATTTTTAAAACAGTTTAGATTGGTTTTTCTTGATCTTTGAATCAACTTTTCTTACTGCCTAAACAATTAGAAATAAAAGTAACAATATGGTTTCAATCCTGGTTATATAGTCTATAAAACTCTTCAAATAGATTTTGAAAATCTGCATTGGATTGGTGTAAAATCGGCTTCCAAATTGGGTCATTGGGGTCGAATTTCTGTCTAGTTTAAGACAGTTTTTCGTCTAACTTTCGGCTTAATTTCTGGAAAATCCAGAGCATCTAGGGTCGAACTATTTGTCAGGCCACCTAGCCGTATATATTGTGATTACGACGAACCAATCGGTTCGTCGATCGACTACGAGATGAAGGAGTAACGTAACAACGAACATGGGTACTCGATATCGCTGCTGCTGGTGCTCTGCTCGCTTGTGCGCGCGCGCAGCAACGGCCCTGGCCGGCCGACGGCCTTGGCCGGCTGACGGCCTACGACGGTGCCGAGGGGGTGCGCGAAGGGTCGCCCAGGGGAGGAGGAAGGGTGGCGCGCGGTCTAAGGTTAGGGTTTGCTCTTCGTTTACGAGAGAAAACTCTCGATCTTGGTTGCGCACATATACATGTGCGTTTGAGCAAAGGCTCGGCCTGGCTCCCCCAGCTGGTTAGATTAGGATGGGTTTGGGGATGCCTGGCTCGGTTTGGGCCTGGCTGGCCCTGGGCTATGGGCTTTTGCCTTTTATACTTCTTTTTCTTTTATTCTATTTATCAAGTTACTAACACATAAATACATTCATATATATATACACCTACTTGTATACATGTATATATATATATATATTTTTTTTTATGTATATATATTTATATATATACACTTACACACACATATATGTATACATGATATATACACATGTATAATATATATATATATATATATATATATATATATATATATATATATATATATTCATACACAACACTCATATATCATATATATATTCATGTATACAAACACACACTTATTATATATATTTTGATAGAGAATGAAATAATAATAACTATTAATAATAAATAATTTATTTATTTAATAACCACAATATTAATATTAACAATATATAACCTCAATAAAATAATAATAATAATAATAACGAAATGCAATAAACCAATAATGGTGTATATACCATCATGCACAGTCTAAAAATCCTAAAATGCACAAGGACCTATTTTGTAACAATGTCATTGAATATCGACTTAATAATGATATTTATAATATTTATTTAAGAATACTTAAAAATAATCATTAGATCATTAAAACGGAATATGACACCATCATACCAAAATACATCAATACGAATGTCATAGGACGTCCCACATGACTACATGGGCTTGGGTTCGGTACGGGTCAAGTCCGGGCTGGTTTGGTACAACCGGGTCTCTTAAACGTCAAATAATATTAATAATGAATAATTAAACTATTTATAATGGTCATGTCACAACTTAGCCTAGTTTTCCTAGTTAGGACACATTGATGGACAGGTCTTCCCCTACCATGACTAAACACTAGTCAAAGCATGCCACTGAGCTATCCGTGCCATGATTCCTAGTCACCTTGTACTCCAAATCTCAACTATGGCTAAAATCATCTACCGTAATAATTAACTATTTAATTATTTATAATAATCTAAAATTACCATTTAAATAAAATAAATAAAATAAAAATATTTCAAAATTTTCGGGAAGGGGAGCTACAAATCTACCCACCTTAAAAATAATTTCGTCCTCAAAATTCTAACTCATAAACATGCAAAAAAATTCAAACATAAATAAATAATAAATAAAATAAATAAATAAATCCACTATTACCACAATATCCTCAAATTTTAATTTCTCAGAAATATTTATATCTTCCTCCTTGCCATTTCATATCTACGAATCATCGAGGACTTCTACCCACCCTTGATCACACTACTCCTCAATTAAAATCTCATAATCTTCCAACTGGTTGCTAACAATCCTACCAAAAAATATCTAGGCATCTGGTTTCTAAAACCCTCTCGTATCTATCAAGCAACCCAGAAACTTAACAAGCAAATTTATACAAGTAACTAAGAATATTGGTAAATTCTAGTAAGCATGACTATTCGTCGCTCTGAAATAGGAAGGTCATGAAAATAAAATAATCAAGAATAAATATGAAATTTCAAGAGCGGTAGAAAATATCCAAGGATACCGATAAAAAGAGTGTTTATGAACCTATAGTCTTATTCACTAGATTGGGCTACTCTAGTCTAGTCATTGACTAAATCGAAGAATCATTTATTCTTTAGGAGAGCTCGCAATCTGGAATACAAAAGTTCCAATCTCGGAATTCTAAACAAGGTTCCAAAATGGAATGGAGTTTGAGAAATCTAGATTGTGATCCTACTGGGTTCTCTATTTAGATATCAGTCGTTGGTTGGATGAATATGGGGTTTCAATCTACATTGACTGGACAAGATCCCAAAGTAAGACTATTCCTACTAGATTAGGGTATTCTAGAATAGGTTTCTACCCGAGGGGTTGAGCTAGTTGCCCTTCAGGTTGGTTAGCTAGGTTCATGAAGCCCAAAATGCACCTTTCGAGACTTTTGTGTTTAAGTAGCACATGAGGCCTCAATTGGGTGGCATACTGGTAACATGTGCGTAGTGGACTTCGAGTAGATCGCAATCATATATTTGGTCAAAGGAATTGAGTCGGGGCTGAGGTCCTAATGGGAGTTGGGAAATATACCGGTATTATGGTAAGGGTTATAGCTAGTCCTTTTTACCTGAAAGTCGTACCGTAAAAATAGAGTACAAGGAGACGGGTTTGAGTGGGACATGATATACCTAGATGAAGGTGGACTCGTCTAGATCTTGCATGTAAAATTTGTTGGAAGGTAACAACTGGTCTCGTGTTCCGAATGTTAATGACACGACCGGGGACACAAAATGATCTAATGGAAAGTGGGAGTCCATGGGGCACTAATTATCATCATAATGGAAGTTATTCTAATCACTCGGTAATCCTGGTATATCCTAAAATTTTAGAAGGCTTACAGTCTACCCACCTTAGAAGTTAGGACAGGGTTTCAGGAATAATGAGGCTAGAAGAATTCCAAAAGTTCGGATATTGTACCTCGACTCTGGTTAATAGGGAATAAGGTATGACGTACGAGATACGGTAGATACAAGTCAAGTCAAGGATTGTTCCTCAAATTCAGGTGGCTAGAAGGTCCCGATAGTAGCTTAAAGGTCGAAAGGAGAACGAGTAACTCAAGGCAAGGTTCCTGTCACAGGGCTGGTCGATGGTAGCTACACTTGCGTATACAACCATCATAGTCATGGGGATACTATGTATCTATCTATCAATTACGAGCGTTCATCTTTCCAATTAGTGAAAAGCGAAAGCAATAAGGAATTTAAGAAAGATGTTATCGAATACAATTACATGATTCAAGGAAAGATGTATAATTCAAAAGGAGTTATCAATACAGTCGTGGATGAGATCCTGGATACCTCTATATCTCAATCCACGTTGGGTAATTAAAATGAAGGGCGAACCAAATGCATCATGGTTGATCAGACCATAATACATTGATTCTGATTAGACAATATGTTAATGGGCGTCCCCAATAAACATATGTCTCGCATCAAGCTCGATAAAAGAGTAAGCTTGCAAAACTAGGCTGTAATAGCATCATTGGTCAAGCTACCAAAATATAAGTACACAAAATTTTTGGAAGAAGGAGATTGTAGTTCGAGTTTTGAGATAATCAAAACCTTACCTGGTGTTCTTGCTTATACAGTCTTCCTATAATCTTTCTATCTCTAAGGCCTTGGTCGACTAATGGGTTATGGACTTCTGAGTTCTATTTTCTAAGTAAACCTATTGGTGTCAGTTAATTCCTTGTTAATAGATCACAAGGGCCACATGATACTAGGTTGGGAGGCAGGCTACCAAACTTACAAAACTTTCACTATTTTGGCTTTGGATCTTACGGAACACACATGACATTTCTATTTTCTATAGTATCATAAACTTGTAATCACGTTTGAAGTCATTTCACCAAAAATTAGGCCTCGCCCGTATACTCTGGCTGAGGCAAGACCCTTGGTTCCGTGATTCAATTGTGATAGGCTATCAGATACTCTACTCTATATTGACACAAGGGTATCTAAGATCTAAAGAGGTCAACGAGGACATAGTTTTAGCAATGATCCATAACCTACAATTCTTCGAAATGATCTCAATTCTATGGGTTGTGCCTCGCCAGTGCGCTGCTGGCTGTAGTGAACCCACATCTCCACTCTCAGATAATTGACGACAGTGCGCTGCTGTCTAACCATTTCTTTAACTATATCCGTAAAATTTAGGGGCTTCTAGAGATTCAAACAGGTTGACTAAAAATAAAGTGTAGGTATTTATCCTATCAGTCACAACACTTAAATTAAAAGTTTTAATCATGGAGGAAGTAACTAAATACAAAAATACAAACATTATAGTATCTAGTTTATATGCATTTCAATGGTTGAGGAAAATTTCAAATAAATCTACTTCGAGATTTGTATGCAATTAACAGAATCAGAAAATTTAAACTAATTCCCTACGGCAACATAGTATTTAAAACAGGCAATTCTAACTTATGGTATAAGATCTATATCTAATACAGCAAAAAGAAAATTAAACAGTTCATTAAAATTAATGCCTTAATTCTAGGCAAGTCTAACTTACCAGCGAATAGTGGATCCACATGGGATCATAATGTCATATCATAAGTATTAGTGTACCTATAGAGATATAGCAAGCTATCTAAATTGCATGGCCTATCTAATAACCCTTACTACCCAACAGTCAATTTGAACAAGGGACTCCTTGTCCTAGTCAATATCTTAAATCATTTTAATCATAGTTGTGAATGAGCATTTCCTAGGCGCAGGCTCGCGATAGTACGGCTAACGTACCATCACGAGTTTGCAATCTTTTGCGAAAACTGACCTGCATGGGCCACCACAAAAACTTGTCACAACCCGTACCCGCTTTTCGGATACGAGACGTGTCCAAGCCAGCCTACGCCGCAGAGTCGGCGGTAGAACGTTGTCAAGCCCGCAAGTAATAAATGCTCAAGAAAATAACATTTGCTGCTCATTCACATTTCTAAATTTATTACAACAGTTACAACATTTATATTTAAAGGAAAATACAAGTTTTACAATTAATGAAATAAGAAACCACTGTTATCTATTTCTAGGTTGTCATCAGCATACCCAAGCCTTCCCCAGTGTTAAGAGTGATCGCGGCTAAACCTGAAAAATGTTAGTTTTCAGTCAGGAATGGAACAAGTACACAAACCGACGACAAAACAAAAACATAATAGAATTAACAAAACGTGAAAATAGCATATGGAATATGAAAGCTAGTAAGAAAACTGATGACATAGCACGATAGAGAAGTAAATAAGGAAAAAACTAATAAAAGACATCTATCTAGGTGGTGTGAAATATTCGTTTCAACATGTGAACGGCTAGGGGGTAAATAAGGCACACTGTACGTGTCGTGTGCAGCGGCTAGCATTCACGAAAGACAATGGGATAGTTCTGGGTAGTCCACATGTTTACTAAGATATTTTCCCTCCCGATTACTCCGTGTGACGAGCGTGTCAATAAGTAGCAGGATATATGCATAGACATGAAATGAAAAGACTACTATGAATCGGAAAGCAATCGGAAAGTGCACTTGCCTGAGGTCCTTAGCTGGAGAAACCAATAATAATATACCACTCGATGAGCCACAATCAGTCAACACATGCAGAAGTCATCAGATGCTGAAATAAACAGTACCAACGTTCTCAGAATAGTCAAATTAGCTAGGATTGTCTATCCTTAAGTCTAATTCTGGACACAGGGGCAAAACGGTAATTTCGGACAAAAACGATGTCCGCCGTTGGATCCGTTTTGCACCAAAAAGCGTGCCAGAGTCAACGGTCTCTAAAGTTGTCAAACTACATATCTACGGATTCAGTTTTCCAATACGAATCCAACCGTATGTCCAGAGTTGGATTCCGGCGGGCTGTGAACAAAATCACCCGTTGAGTAGGATCGTGGGGCCCACAAAACGACAATTTTATCAACTGTCTTAGAATCGGACCAAACTTGGATACAGGACCAAAAAAATGATACGGTCCTGCTGGCACAAGTTTCGTCTCGATCTGACGAGCATGCATAAAGTAATTGAAGAATTTGCATAGAGGCCGATACGGTGAATTTTGACGGATACGCATCAAATTCGTCGCGCACACGCGACCAATTTGAATTCCGTCAAAGCCCACACGACCACGAAGTTGTTATGCACCTTTCGATGCCTTCGGTGCGCGACCACGTCGCCCAGTTTTGCAGGACGGACGTTGTATCGGAGGGTTTTTGAGATTTTTAAAACAGTTTAGATAGGTTTTTCTTGATCTTTGAATCAACTTTTCTTACTGCCTAAACAATTAGAAATAAAAGTAACAATAGGGTTTCAATCCTGGTTATATAGTCTATAAAACTCTTCAAATAGATTTTGAAAATCTGCCTTGGATTGGTGTAAAATTGGCTTCCAAATTGGGTCATTGGGGTCGAATTTCTGTCTAGTTTAAGACAGTTTTTCGTCTAACTTTCGGCTTAATTTCTGGAAAATCCAGAGCATCTAGGGTCGAACTATTTGTCAGGCCTCCTAGCCGTATATATTGTGATTACGACGAACCAAACGGTTCGTAGATCGACTACGAGATGAAGGAGTAACGTAACGACGAACCTGGGTACTCGATATCGCTGCTGCTGGTGCTCTGCTCGCTTGTGCGCACGCGCAGCGACGGCCCTGGCCGGCCGACGGCCTGCGACGGCGCCGAGGGGGTGCGCGAAGGGTCGCCCAGGGGAGGAGGAAGGGTGGCGCGCGGTCCAGGGTTAGGGTTTGCTCTTCGTTTACGAGAGAAAACTCTCAATCTTGGTTGCGCACATATACATGTGCGTTTGAGAAAAGGCTCGGCCTAGCTCCCCCAGCTGGTTAGATTAGGATGGGTTTGGGGTGGCCTGGCTCGGTTTGGGCCAGGCTGGCCCTGGGCTATGGGCTTTTGCCTTTTATACTTCTTTTTCTTTTATTCTATTTATCAAGTTGCTAACACATAAATACATTCATATATATATATATATATATATATATATATATATATATATATATATATATATATATATATATATATATATATATATACACACCTACTTGTATAAATGTATATATATTTATATATATACACTTACACACACATATATGTATACGTAATATATACACATGTATAATATATATATATATAAATATATATATATATATATATATATATATATATATATATATATATATATATATATATATATATATTATATATTCATACACAACACTCATATATATATATATATATATATATATATATATATATATCTATATATATATATATATATATATATTCATGTATACAAACACACACTTATTATATATATTTTGATTGAGAATTAAATAATAATAACTATTAATAATAAATAATTTATTTATTTAATAACCACAATATTAATATTAATAATATATAACCTCAATAAAATAATAATAATAATAATAATAATAATAATAACGAAATGCAATAAACCAATAATGGTGTATATACCATCATGCACAGTCTAAAAATCCTAAAATACACAAGGACCTATTTTGTAACAATGTCTTTGAATATCAACTTAATAATGATATTTATAATATTTATTTAAGAATACTTAAAAATACTCATTAGCTCATTAAAACGGAATACGACACCATCATACCAAAATACATCAACACGAATGTCATAGGACATCCCACATGACTACATGGGCTTGGGCTCGGTACGGGTCCAGTCCGGGCTGGTTTGGTACAACCGGGTCTCTTAAACGTCAAATAATAATAATAATGAATAATTAAACTATTTATAATGGTCATGTCACAACTTAGCCTGGTTTTCCTAGTTAGGACACATTGATGGACAGGTCTTCCCCTACCATGACTAAACACTTGTCAAAGCACGCCACTGAGCTATCCGTGCCATGATTCCTAGTCACCTTGTACTCCAAATCTCAACTATGGCTAAAATCATCTACCGTAATAATTAACTATTTAATTATTTGTAATAATCTAAAATTACCATTTAAATAAAATAAATAAAATAAAAATATTTCAAAATTTTCGGGAAGGGGAGCTACAAATCTATCCACCTTAAAAATAATTTCGTCCTCGAAATTCTAACTCGTAAACATGCAAAAAAATTCAAACATAAATAAATAATAAATAAAATAAATAAATAAATCCACTATTACCACAATATCCTCGAATTTTAATTTCTCAGAAATATTTATATCTTCCTCCTTGCCATTTCATATCTACGAATCATCGAGGACTTCTACCCACCCTTGGTCACACTACTCCTCAACTAAAATCTCATAATCTTCCAACTGGTTGCTAACAATCCTACCAACAAATATCTAGGCATCTGGTTTCTAAAACCCTCTCGTATCTATCAAGCAACCCAAAAACTTAACAAGCAAATTTATACAAGTAACTAAGAATATTGGTAAATTCTAGTAAGCATGACTATTCGTCGCTCTGAAATAGGAAGGTCATGAAAATAAAATAATCAAGAATAAATATGAAATTTCAAGAGCGGTAGAAAATATCCAAGGATACCGATAGAAAGAGTGTTTATGAACCTATAGTCTTATTCACTAGATTGGGCTACTCTAGTCTCGTCATTGACTAAATCTAAGAATCATTTGTTCTTTAGGAGAGCTCGCAATCTGGAATACAAAAGTTCCAATCTCGGAATTCTAAACAAGGTTCCAAAATGGAATGGAGTTTGAGAAATCTAGATTGTGATCCTACTGGGTTCTCTATTTAGATATCAGTCGTTGGTTGGATGAATATGGGGTTTCAATCTACATTGACTGGACAATATCCCAAAGTAAGACTATTCCTACTAGATTAGGGTATTCTAGAATAGGTTTCTACCCGAGGGGTTGAGCTAGTTGCCCTTCAGGTTGGTTAGCTAGGTTCATGAAGCCCAAAATGCACCTTTCGAGACTTTTGTGTTTAAGTAGCACATGAGGCCTCAATTGGGTGGCATACTGGTAACATGTGCGTAGTGGACTTCGAGTAGATCGCAATCATATATTTGGTCAAAGGAATTGAGTCGGGGCTGAGGTCCTAATGGGAGTTGGGAAATATACCGGTATTATGGTAAGGGTTATAGCTAGTCCTTTTTACCTGAAAGTCGTACCGTAAAAATAGAGTACAAGGAGACGGGTTTGAGTGGGACATGATATACCTAGATGAAGGTGGACTCGTCTAGTTCTTGCATGTAAAATTTGTTGGAAGGTAACAACTGGTCTCGTGTTCCGAATGTTAATGACACGACCGGGGACACAAAATGATCTAATGGAAAGTGGGAGTCCATGGGGCACTAATTATCATCATAATGGAAGTTATTCTAATCACTCGGTAATCCTGGTATATCCTAAAATTTTAGAAGGCTTACAGTCTACCCACCTTAGAAGTTAGGACAGGGTTTCAGGAATAATGAGGCTAGAAGAATTCCAAAAGTTCGGATATTGTACCTCGACTCTGGTTAATAGGGAATAAGGTATGACGTACGAGATACGGTAGATACAAGTCAAGTCAAGGATTGTTCCTCAAATTCAGGTGGCTAGAAGGTCCCGATAGTAGCTTGAAGGTCGAAAGGAGAACGAGTAACTCAAGACAAGGTTTCTGTCACAGGACTGGTCGATGGTAGCTACACTTGCGTATACAACCATCATAGTCATGGGGATACTATGTATCTATCTATCAATTACGAGCGTTCATCTTTCCAATTAGTGAAAAGCGAAAGCAATAAGGAATTTAAGAAAGATGTTATCGAATACAATTACATGATTCAAGGAAAGTTGTATAATTCAAAAGGAGTTATCAATACAGTCGTGGATGAGATCCTGGATACCTCTATATCTCAATCCACGTAGGGTAATTAAAATGAAGGGCGAACCAAATGCATCATGGTTGATCAGACCATAATACATTGATTCTGATTAGACAATATGTTAATGGGCGTCCCCAATAAACATATGTCTCGCATCAAGCTCGATAAAAGAGTAAGCTTGCAAAACTAGGCTGTAATAGCATCATTGGTCAAGATACCAAAATATAAGTACGCAAAATTTTTGGAAGGAGGAGATTGTAGTTCGAGTTTTGAGATAATCAAAACCTTACCTGGTGTTCTTGCTTATACAGTCTTCCTATAATCTTTCTATCTCTAAGGCCTTGGTCGACTAATGGGTTATGGACTTCTGAGTTCTATTTTCTAAGTAAACCTATTGGTGTCAGTTAATTCCTTGTTAATAGATCACAAGGGCCACATGATACTAGGTTGGGAGGCAGGCTACCAAACTTATAGAACTTTCACTATTTTGGCTTTGGATCTTACGGAACACACATGACATTTCTATTTTCTATAGTATCATAAACTTGTAATCACGTTTGAAGTCATTTCACCAAAATTTAGGCCTCGCCCGTATACTCTGGCTGAGGCAAGACCCTTGGTTCCGTGATTCAATTGTGATAGGCTATCAGATACTCTACTCTATATTGACACAAGGGTATCTAAGATCTAAAGAGGTCAACGAGGACATAGTTTTAGCAATGATCCATAACCTACAATTCTTCGAAATGATCTCAATTCTATGGGTTGTGCCTCGCCAGTGCGCTGCTGGCTGTAGTGAACCCACATCTCCACTCTCAGATAATTGACGACAGTGCGCTGCTGTCTAACCATTTCTTTAACTATATCCGTAAAATTTAGGGGCTTCTAGAGATTCAAACAGGTTGACTAAAAATAAAGTGTAGGTATTTATCCTATCAGTCACAACACTTAAATTAAAAGTTTTAATCATGGAGGAAGTAACTAAATACAAAAACACAAACATTATAGTATCTAGTTTATATGCATTTCAATGGTTGAGGGAAATTTCAAATAAATCTACTTCGAGATTCGTATTCAATTAACAGAATCAGAAAATTTAAACTAATTCCCTACGGCAACATAGTATTTAAAACAGGCAATTCTAACTTATGGTATAAGATCTATATCTAATACAGCAAAAAGAAAATTAAACAGTTCATTAAAATTAATGCCTTAATTCTAGGCAAGTCTAACTTACCAGCGAATAGTGGATCCACATGGGATCATAATGTCATATCATAAGTATTAGTGTACCTATAGAGATATAGCAAGCTATCTAAATTGCATGGCCTATCTAATAACCCTTACTACCCAACGGTCAATTTGAACAAGGGACTCCTAGTCCTAGTCAATATCTTAAATCATTTTAATCATAGTTGTGAATGAGCATTTCCTAGGCGCAGGCTCGCGCTAGTACGGCTAACGTACCATCACGAGTTCGCAATCTTTTGCGAAAACTGACCTGCATGGGCCACCACAAGAACTTGTCACGACCCGTACCCGCTTTTCGGATACGAGACGTGTCCAAGCCAGCCTACGCCGCAGAGTCGGCGGTAGAACGCTGTCAAGCCCGCAAGTAATAAATGCTCAAGAAAATAACATTTGCTGCTCATTCATATTTCTAAATTTATTACAACATTTACAATATTTATATTTAAAGGAAAATACAAGTTTTACAATTAATGAAATAAGAAACCACTGTTATCTATTTCTAGGTTGTCATCAGCATACCCAAGCCTTCCCCAGTGTTAAGAGTGATCGCGGCTAAACCTGAAAAATGTTAGTTTTCAGTCAGGAATGGAACAAGTACACAAACCGACGACAAAACAAAAACATAATAGAATTAACAAAACGTGAAAATAGCATATGGAATATGAAAGCTAGTAAGAAAACTGATGACATAGCACGATAGAGAAGTAAATAAGGAAAAAACTAATAAAAGACATCTACCTAGGTGGTGTGAAATATTCGTTTCAACATGTGAACGGATAGGGGGTAAATAAGGCACACTGCACGTGTCGTGTGCAGCGGCTAGCATTCACGAAAGACAATGGGATAGTTCTGGGTAGTCCACATGTTTACTAAGATATTTTTCCTCCCGATTACTCCGTGTGACGAGCGTGTCAACAAGCAGCAGGATATATGCATAGACATGAAATAAAAAGACTACTATGAATCGGAAAGTAATCGAAAAGTGCACTTGCCTGAGGTCCTTAGCTGGAGAAACCAATAATAATATACCACTCGATGAGCCACAATCAGTCAACACATGCAGAAGTCATCAGATGCTGAAATAAACAGTACCAACGTTCTCAAAATAGTCAAATTAGCTAGGATTGCCTATCCTTAAGTCTAATTCTGGACACAGGGGCAAAACGGTAATTTTGGGCAAAAACGATGTCCACCGTTGGACCCGTTTTGCACCAAAAAGCGTGCCAGAGTCAACGGTCTCTAAAGTTGTCAAACTACATATCTACGGATTCAGTTTTAATGAGCCACAATCAGTCAACACATGCAGAAGTCATCAGATGCTGAAATAAACAGTATCAACGTTCTCAAAATAGTCAAATTAGCTAGGATTGCCTATCCTTAAGTCTAATTCTGGACACAGGGGCAAAACGGTAATTTCGGGCAAAAACGATGTCCGCCGTTGGACCCGTTTTGTACCGAAAAGCGTGCCAGAGTCAACGGTCTCTAAAGTTGTCAAACTACATATCTACGGATTCAGTTTTTCGATACGAATCCAACCGTATGTCCAGAGTTGGATTCCGGCGGGCTGTGAACAAAATCACCCGTTGAGTAGGACCGTGGGGCCCACAAAACGACGATTTTATCAACTGTCTCAGAATCGGACCAAACTTGGATACAGGACCAGAAAAATGATACGGTCCTGCTGGCACAAGTTTCGTCTCGATCTGACGAGCATGCACAAAGTAATTGAAGAATTTGCATAGAGGCCGATACGGTAAATTTTGACGGATACGCATCAAATTCGTCGCGCACACGCGACCAATTTGAATTCTGTCAAAGCCCACACGACCACGAAGTTGTTATGCACCTTTCGATGCCTTCGGTGCGCGACCACGTCGCCCAGTTTTGCAGGACGGACGTTGTATCGGAGGGTTTTTGAGATTTTTAAAACAGTTTAGATAGGTTTTTCTTGATCTTTGAATCAACTTTTCTTACTGCCTAAACAATTAGAAATAAAAGTAACAATAGGGTTTCAATCCTGGTTATATAGTCTATAAAACTCTTCAAATAGATTTTGAAAATCTGCCTTGGATTGGTGTAAAATTGGCTTCCAAATTGGGTCATTGGGGTCGAATTTTTGTCTAGTTTCAGACAGTTTTTCGTCTAACTTTCGGCTTAATTTCTGGAAAATCCAGAGCATCTAGGGTCGAACTATTTGTCAGGCCTCCTAGCCGTATATATTGTGATTACGACGAACCAATAGGTTCGTAGATCGACTACGAGATGAAGGAGTAACGTAACGACGAACCTGGGTACTCGATATCGCTGCTGCTGGTGCTCTGCTCGCTTGTGCGCACGCGCAGCGACGGCCCTGGCCGGCCGACGGCCTGCGACGGCGCCGAGGGGGTGCGCGAAGGGTCGCCCAGGGGAGGAGGAAGGGTGGCGCGCGGTCCAGGGTTAGGGTTTGCTCTTCGTTTACGAGAGAAAACTCTCGATCTTGGTTGCGCACATATACATGTGCGTTTGAGAAAAGGCTCGGCCTGGCTCCCCCAGCTGGTTAGATTAGGATGGGTTTGGGGTGGCCTGGCTCGGTTTGGGCCAGGCTGGCCCTGGGCTATGGGCTTTTGCCTTTTATACTTCTTTTTCTTTTATTCTATTTATCAAGTTACTAACACATAAATACATTCATATACATTCATATATATATATATATATATATATATATATATATATATATATATATATATATATATATATATATATATATATATATATATATATATATCTATATATATATATATATACACCTACTTGTATAAATGTATATATATTTATATATATACACTTACACACACATATATGTATACGTAATATATACACATGTATAATATATATATATAAATATATATATATATATATATATATATATATATATATATATATATATATATATATATATATATATATATATATTCATGTATACAAACACACACTTATTATATATATTTTGATAGAGAATTAAATAATAATAACTATTAATAATAAATAATTTATTTATTTAATAACCACAATATTAATATTAATAATATATGACCTCAATAAAATAATAATAATAATAATAATAATAATAACGAAATGCAATAAACCAATAATGGTGTATATACCATCATGCACAGTCTAAAAATCCTAAAATACACAAGGACCTATTTTGTAACAATGTCATTGAATATCAACTTAATAATGATATTTATAATATTTATTTAAGAATACTTAAAAATACTCATTAGATCATTAAAACGGAATACGACACCATCATACCAAAATACATCAACACGAATGTCATAGGACATCCCACATGACTACATGGGCTTGGGCTCGGTACGGGTCCAGTCCGGGCTGGTTTGGTACAACCGGGTCTCTTAAACGTCAAATAATAATAATAATGAATAATTAAACTATTTATAATGGTCATGTCATAACTTAGCCTGGTTTTCCTAGTTAGGACACATTGATGGACAGGTCTTCCCCTACCATGACTAAACACTAGTCAAAGCACGCCACTGAGCTATACGTGCCATGATTCCTAGTCACCTTGTACTCCAAATCTCAACTATGGCTAAAATCATCTACCGTAATAATTAACTATTTAATTATTTATAATAATCTAAAATCACCATTTAAATAACATAAATAAAATAAAAATATTTTAAAATTTTCGGGAAGGGAAGCTACAACTATTCATCGTCCCTGCCAGATTCATGACAGATGAAATAGAAAATGTCCAAATCTTATTTTGGCCATAACTTCCCCAAAATAAGTCACAATTTAACTTTTCCAATGTCCATTTTGGGTAAAATCAAATTTAACATAGAATAATCAAAACTTGAAAATAATAAAGTTTGGTAGATTAAAACCCAAAAAAATAAAAAGGCTACAAACTTAGATCTACAAAAATCCATCCATCAAACCCAAAAATGTCAAGTTCTAAAGAGGCTTAAAATCAAGTTAGAAAGAGAATGGAACAACAAAAACTTGAGATCCATCATGAAGTAAGTTGCAGTTGCCTAGGACTTGGTAGGTGGGAGGAGTAAATAAAGAAGATTAAGAAGTAAATGAAGAAGTGAATGAGGAAAGAGAGAGAAAGAGTTGGGTTATATATCAACCCTCTCCATCTCAAGCCAAGCCAAACCAAGTCAAATTGAACCAAACCAATCCAATAAACCTATTCAAGATTAAACCAAGACTAGGCTAAGCAAAACAAGTCTAACTACGGTCCACCTGATAAATGCCAGAAATCTCGTATACGCATACAAAAATACGTATAACGGGAAACGGGAGTGACAACTGGTTAGCTCACCCCTTTATATTTATATCAGTATTTACTTTATGGCATGTTCCTATTTGTATCTTGCTATGTCCCCTGAGGACCTGGTTCATTTCTAGATCACGACGAGCATCTGTACTCAACGATTTACGGTTCCAGAGTTGAGCCGGATACTTCGTAAAGGACTACGAGGTGTTCTCTTGCACTACCAAAATTTGTCGATTTAGCGACGGCCGAATCCGTCGCTCAACCGACGGTAATTCACATTAGCGACCGATTGCCGACGGAATTTGGCCAAAATCATCCGTCGGCAATCAGCTCGTTGCGAATAACGTTCCGTCGCTAAGTTGTCGTCATGGCAACGGAATAGCGACTGATTTTCGACATCACAATACGAAGCATTAGCGACACTTTCCCGACGGATTGCCGTCCATTGCAACTAATAAATATTGAAATGTGTACGCAATAGCGACGTACATGTTCGTCGGTAACCCGTCGTAACTGCGTATCAGATCGTATCGGTCCACCGTAAATCCGTCGGTATGCGTCGGTAAATAACGACGGATGGGCGACGGTGTTCTGACGGACTATTCCGTCGATCATGTTCTGGAAATGCTTGGCATTTCCAGCACAATGGCGACGGAATAGTAGTCGCGGATCCATCGCTACGACGACGGCACAGCGACGGATTTTTGACTGATTATCCGTCGCCATGGTTCTGAAAATGCATGACATTTCCAGAACCATGGCGACGGATAATCAGCCGCTAAGCCGTCGCCACATACAGCGACGGAATAGCGGCTGAAAATCAGTCGCCCTGGCGACGGCTTATCCGTCGCTGTTCCGTCGAAGTTTATACCAACAGAACGATGCCGACGGATGATCCGTCGAAAACTCGTCGCTGACTGGAAACAGGTTAAAAACTCCAGGTAGCGACGGAATATCCGTCGAAAAGTAGTCGGCAACTGGGAAACGCTGTCGCTAAACGGTCACTAGTCCGTCGCTAGCTGGGTTTTTTGGGAAAAAAATTGGCAGCACTTTCCCTGTTCACAAATATATGCATAAACCAAACCAATATATAATGCATACCAATTATCCAACAATCACACAGACCAAATATATAATGCACACCAATTATCCAAGAATCACATAGACCAAATATGCACATACGACCAATTATCCAAGAATCACAGACCAAACCAAATTAATAGAAAATAAATATCAATTACCCTAAAGAGTAACATAATATCCGGTGCTATAAGCCGATTATAGCAGAATTAGTTCAAAGCTCTCACAAATAATCTAAATTTTCTTAATACAACATTTCAAGAAGGAGGAGGTCGATTGTCCGTTCCCGTATTTGACCGACGCATAAACTCCTCCACAAGGTACGGAGGCAAGGAGTCTAATACAGTGCTCGGAAGTCGGCGAAGCTGCTCTGCGGACATGAGATCCAGGAGTGCCGTCACAGCCGTAGGCGGTAGCACAGGGGCTTGAGGGTTGAAAGAAAGATGGCCCACGAAAGACGGACCGGCACCTGCAGTCGACGGACCAGTAGAAGACGGATGAGCACCATCAGCAGATGTACCGGCAGCAGCAGACGTCCCGGCAGCAGCAGACGCCCCGGCAACAGCAGACGCAGGCGGAAAGTGCGTGGCAAATTGCTCCCGCAATGACGACACCGCCTCGTGCAGCTGCGTAAGCTGCGACCTAACATCATCGTCTGCCCGGGCCACGGGAGGAGGCGGTGTCGGTGGAAATCTCTGCGTTGCCATATGCAATGGCCCTAGGGAGCCGACTCCGTACAGGTACCCTTTCTTAAAGCCGCCGACGGTATCTACTAACAAGTCGTTCCGAGCGGCCAAAGAAGAGGGCGTCCGGAAGGACGTCGTTTCATCGACATCCTCGGTGTCAGGTAACTGAGCCCGACTAAGGGCCTCACGATACGCAGCCTATCAAATGAATGTGTTTATATTACAAGATTTACCTAAGTTGTAATCTAAATCCTATGTTTCACTAAGTTAAGTGTGAATATTAAGTTTACCTAAGTTATAGTCCGAATACTTTTAATTCTAACGTTAATCTCATAAACATAAGTACTTACATCAGTCTCCTTGGCCCTCTCGTCGACGAAGCTCCCGTCCTTCCGTCTTTTGTGCGTATGCTGGAAGACGTCGTGCACGGTGACCAATTCTGGAGCCCTTCCCTCCTTCACCGCCCGTTGGACCTGCATACGAAATTTGCCTAGAAACTAATTAACTCCTTTAATTAATAATACCTAATTCGATAGTGAAATAAATTTACGGTTGCTCACCAGATCTACAAGTGTCGCTGCGTGAGACCTTGATCCTCCCGTATGAAGGCCCGCGGCAGATCGGTTCACCTTCGCCTTCTCCGATTTCTCCTTGTATGCAGGGTCATCCATCATGCCTAAGAGGTCCTCATAATAGTCCTGCCGGATCCAATTCGGCCTCGTATGTCCCATCTTTAGGTCATGAATCATATCTCGGATCTTCTTCGAGCATGCGCTTCGGTAGGTCCTGCGGATCCCCTCGTCGCGATGGGGTGGCCACCAGTACGTTCTCTAACACAGAAAATCAATTATCACGTAATTTACAAAATGGTTGATTAAAGAATCACATAGACTTAACCAAAAAAATATAGATATATACCCTCAACTCGTCGAACCAGACGTACTGCTCGGTTGGGGGCACCGACGTAAAGTTGAGGTAGGGACCGTGGAAGTTAGCCCTGATAATTTCTCCAAGGGCCCTGCCAACATTAAACGGAAAAAACCTACAAAGAAGAAACGACTGGATTATTAACTTGAATAAATGAAAGAAATTTAATAAATTAACTTAAATTTACTTACGAGGTCCCCGCGGGCCATAGCTCTCGTCGGAACTCGCCTCGCGGCCTCTCTGGTGCCGTCGGAGGATCCGCGGGTTCGCGTATGTACTCCCCAGTAACCGGATGGAACCGAGTATGGGGGTACTCCGGGGCCCACTGTGCAGTAACTGGGGCATCCCCTGGTGGATCCGCTGCTGGTGGTTCCGATAGCGGATCGGATCCGCTAGCAGATACGGACTGATGCCTCGATGAAGTAGTCGATCGAGGGAGGGATGCGTCTGTGCCCGGGGTACTCATCGGGTCGGGCTCGCTCGATGGGGTCACATCTCGGGAACTCTGAATGCGACCACGACCACCAGCACCAGTACGACCACGACCACGACCCGCACCACCACCACCACCACCACGACCAGCACCACGACCACGGCCAGCCATCATGACCTGTAAATAGAACACATAAACATAATTAACAATATAAAAGTGTAAATGGATATAAAAAACTAAACTAAAATATACATACCATCAGTAGGGAGACGAGTACCGCCGCGACGAAAAAGACTAGGAGTGCCATCTGCAATAAGTAAATAATCGAATGAAAAAAACATAAATTCACGTAATTGCTTTTATGAGGTCAAACTTAATTCACGTAATTGGAAGTGTTTTTACTATACAACAATATTTAACCTAATCATCGTCTTCGTTCTCATCCTCGGCCTCGTCTTCATCATCTTCCTCCTCATCCTCATCCTCATCCTTATCTTCATCGTCGATTTCATCTGTATCCTCATCCCCATCAAATTCTTCTTCTTCTTCTTCTTCTTCTTCTTCTTCTTCTTCTTCTTCTACCTCAAAATTTGGGACAAGACGCCTCTTTCTTCCCTGGTTGACAGCTAAGTCTTGTGTATCAACCTCTTCCTCTCCTCTATTTTCTTCAATATCTTCAACATCTATTGTATCTGAGTGTTGTCCCAAGTATTGGGACTTTTCGATCTGGTCCTCTTGGTATGGTGGGTCTCCAACGTTGAATGTATTTCTAGATTTAATCTTGCATACTGCCCACCAGTCAAATCGATCTCTACGACGCCTTGGATAGCTTGTATAGTAGACTTGAACAGCCTGATTTGCTATTGCAAATGTATCGGACCCTCTATACCTCCTGCGATGATTTATATCGACGAATCCAAATTGTTTATCGATTCTCCAACCGATTTTGGTGTCGTATCGAACCACTCACATTTGAACATCACAATATGCATATCATATGGGCCAGTATATTGTAAATCTACAATATCCCGAAGGACTCCATAATAGTCAAAGTCCGGCTCGTCGTCATAGACGGTGCCTCTTATGCAAACACCGGAATCCTTGGTATTGATGCCGTCATTGATAAATTTGACATTTATAGCATTCTGAGTGGACTTAAACCTGAAGCCATTAACGACATAGCCTGGCCAAGTCTTTATTTGCTTCTTCGGTCCCAGTGCCAGATAACGAACACTCTCATGAGTGAGTGTTGTTTCAGGCAATAAAACCTGTAAACAAATATTTATAATTTAAATGTTTCAGATTATATATTAATAATCTCAATTATAATCACAGTTACTTACGTATTTGCGAAACCATGACGAAAATGTACAATCAACCTCTCTTTGAAGTCCCTCATCGGTAATATCGGGTCTCCTCATTTTGATTTCATCTCTAAATACACTATTAGAGAAAATAAGAATATATAAGTGTAGTCACTTACTTTATCAAATTCGAGATTATAACGAGTGCAAGTGTACTGACTTACTTCTCCAAATCTTTCACTTCTTGTATGTCACAGTTTAACAAGACATATCGGTGAGCGGCATCATACTCGTCGTCTGTCAACCACCGTCTTTTACTAGCCCCAACAGGCTTGCCCCTTACATTGAATATTCCTCCATCCTCAACGTCCTCGTCATTCCTTTGAGGTCTATTTTGATTTGTTTTAACATGAGTATCAAAATAAATGGAGCAGAAATTTGAAACCTCTTCGATAAGATATGCTTCGCATATCGAAGCCTCTATATGAGCTTTGTTGCCAACTTTCTTCTTTAGATAGTGTAGGTATCTAGAGAGACAAATTATCTTGAGAATTAAGAAAGAATTTTAAAATAAATGGAAATTCAGCTTAAATTATATCGATATTTATGTACCTTTCAAATGGGTACATCCATCGATAATGAACAGATGCACCGACACGGGCTTCGTATGGTAGATGAATCGGTAGATGTTCTATGCTGTCGAAGAAGCCAGGAGGAAATATTTTCTCCAACTTGCAAATTGTTAAGATAATCTTCTCCTCAAGTTCAACCATGTGTTGCACAGTCAACTTAGTTGAACAAATATCCCTAAAAAATATTGATAGTTCGGCCAACGGAACCCATACAGCAGAAGGCAACAACTCTTTCAAAGCAATGGGCAGTAATCTTTCCATAAACACGTGGCAGTCATGACTCTTCATTCCCGTTAGCTTGCGTTCATTGAGGTCAACGCATCTAGACAAATTCGACACATAGCCGTCGGGAAATCTTAAAGTAGATACCCTCTTGCAGATTATTAATCTATCTTCTTTGCTCAATATGTATTGTGCTATCGACTTACTTAATTGTCCA
The DNA here is from genome assembly GCA_029216955.1 of Iris pallida. Classification (NCBI taxonomy): domain Eukaryota; kingdom Viridiplantae; phylum Streptophyta; class Magnoliopsida; order Asparagales; family Iridaceae; genus Iris; species Iris pallida. The sequence goes on along the minus strand of JANAVB010013397.1, from coordinate 23,317,167 downwards.
GCAGCTCTCCTTTGTATCAAGTTCAGATAAGGACGCTTGCATATCTCGGCAATGTCTTGTCTTGCTTTTGGATTGTCCTTCGTCTTTCCTTTAATGTCCATGACGGTATTGAAGACATTATCGAACACATTCTTTTCGATATGCATAACATCAAGATTATGCCTTATAAGATTATCTTTCCAATAAGGCAAGTCCCAGAAGATACTCCGTTTGGTCCAGTTATGGGTTTGTCCGAACCCATCGACACGATTGTTCGATGGATCTTCCATTACAGTGGGAAAATCCTTTACATCTTCCCAAATATCGTATCCCGACAATCTGACAGGCGGATGAGAAAATTCTTGTTTTCCAGCTCTGAATGCGTCCTTGTTCTTTCTCCAAGGATGACTCGCGGGCAGAAATTGACGATGACAATCAAAGAAAGAAGTTTTTCCTCCATGCTTAAGGCGGAACGCCTTACTATTTTGCATGCATATCGGACAAGACAGGGTGCCGTGAGTACTCCATCCCGACAGCATACCGTATGCGGGAAAATCATTGATTGTCCACATCAGTGAAGCTCTCATCTGAAAGTTCTGTTTCCTGGAAATATCATACGTCGTGACGCCGATCTCCCACAGCTGTTTTAGCTCATCCACCAACGGCTGTAAATATATATCGATATTCTTCGTCGGATTTTTGGGACCCGGTATGATAGCTGTCAAGAACATATAAGGAGTCTTCATACACATCCATGGTGGCAGATTGTAAGGGGTCAGAATGACCGGCCAGCAGGAGTATTGAGATCCCGACTGCCCGAAAGGGGCGAATCCATCAGAACATAGCCCCATGCGTACATTTCTGGGCTCTGCAGCAAAATTCGGATGGCGAAAATCGAAATATTTCCACGCCTCTCCATCCGAAGGATGTGACAATTCTCCATCGTCCTTTATGCGTTCTTCGTTGTGCCACGTCATGTGTTCTGCTGTATTCTAAGACATATACATCCTCTGCAAGCGCTTCGTGATCGACAAGTAATGCATATACTTGTAAGGACATCGTTTTCTAGTTGACTTTCCTTTTCCCCTGACTTCCTTGTAACGATCCGCATTACAGAAGCGGCAACTTTCTACATCCTCGTTCTCCTTGTAGTACAACATGCATCCGTTGCGACAACAATCTATCTTGTCGTACCCCAGTCCCAGTTGTCGGACCATCATCTTCGACTTGTAGAAGTTTTTTGGAAGCTCTTTTGATTCCTTCGGTAACACCTCCTTCATTAGTTGTGTAATCCGATCATAGCAAGTTTGTGGCAAGTTAAAATCGGACTTTATGTTCAACAACTGCATCGTCACTGACAGTACGGAATGTGGATCACAACCAGGATATAAAGAAGTTTCAGCATCCTGAAACATATCATAGAACTCCTTCGCCTCGGGATTAGGATCCTCCGGATCAAAATTAGGCCCTGCCGCGTCGTACACCATATCTCGTGCAAGGTTCTGCATGTCTCCATAATCAACGGAGCATTCGTCGTCATCGACGACAAAATCCGCTGCAGCATTATCATCAAAAGCATAAGTAGCAGCATTCGCAACCTGTCTTTCGGCATATAGTTCACCTTGCGATGACCACAGGTCGTAATCACGTACGAAACCCTTACGGGTCAAATGATCTCTTACACTCACCACTTCTTCGTAACGTCTATTGCGACAATTACGACATGGACACTTGATTTTGTTATCGTCCATAAACTGAGCTTTGCTCATTGCATACTTAAGAAACACTTCCACGCCTGCCTGAAAATCGTCACTCACACCTATTCTGCTCTCGTGTTGTCGTTTGTACATCCATGTACGATCAACGAAATAACGATCCATCACAGATTAGATGTAAAAATCTGTATAGTAAGACAAACTAAACAGAATTAGTATATAATCATGTAACTGGTGGATCCGCTAGTATTCTAGCTCGAAAAGAGAAAAATATAAATACAGTTGTTACTAATAGTTCGATACCGATAGTGCGATACCGATACCGATACCGATAGTGCGATACCGATACCGATACCGATAGTTCGATACCGATAGTTCGATACCGATACTGCGATACCGATACCGATAGTGCGATACCGATACCGATACCGATAGTTCGATACCGATAGCATGGTTTAAAGTATCGGCCGATACCGATCCGATACGGCCGATACCGATACGGTTTGGCATGTTTCGATCCGATACCGACCGATACCAAATATTGACCGATACCGACTATGGGGGTCTTTGTTCCGGTCAATTTGGCAAAACCAATCGGTAAGGGTGACTACTATTTCATATAATTTCAAGACTACTAAGAAATAACACTGAAATACTTAAAATTATGCCTAAATGTAAATAATATATGTTTTTAAATGTAAATAATTTATTAATAATTATTTGTTTTCCGATACCAAAGTTCGATACTCCAATACGATACCGCCGATACTACCGTTATCGCCGATACCAATACTCATAGGAATAGTCCGAAACCGATTCCGATACCGATACCGATTGTGAACCTTGACCGATAGTGCAATACCGATACCGATACCGATACCGATAGTGCGATACCGATACCAAACTAAGTCAATCTATCTATTTCTAAATGGCAAGAGTCCACTTCTAGGATATGGGAGCTATATCCTAAATATCTAGTCTAAATTAACTTGATTAGGATACTAGAGTGTCCTTATTATCTAGCAAGCACTACCTTAGTCTAGTCACACTAGCGTTAATTACCTATAATTCCTACCATGTCTACAATCACACATTACACCCCAAGCCGTCATGCATGCTAATTATAATAGGCACATATATATGTATATCACAGTTAGATGTATAGACCATGAACCCAAACACTGACTTATGCAGATGAAGAACTCGCACTGTCCTTGACACAGTGAACATATACATTATTTAGCCAATATATAAACTAACGGATAACACCAATATGGATAACACATTATTTATATTATTTAGCCAATATATAAATTTGATGAATTTGATAAGCAAAGCCCCCCGCCGCCCCCGACCAAAGCCCGCCGCCCCAAACCCTTGCCCAGCCCCCGACGCCCCTGCCCCAAGCCCGTCGCCCAGCCCCCGACGCCCCCGCCCCAAGCCCGCCGCCGCCGCCCCAAGCCCGTCACCCAGGCCCCGACGCCCCCGCCCCAAGCCAGCCGCCCAGCCCCCGACGCCCCCACCCCAAGCCAGCCGCCCAGCCCCCGACGCCCCCGTCCCAAGCCAGCCGCCCCCGACACCCCCGCCCCAAGCCAGCCGCCCAACAACCGACGCCCCCGCCCCAACCCCGAATGTCCCCAAGCCCGCCACGAGAGACACCACGACACAGAGAGAGAGAGAGAGAGAGAGAGAGGAGATTACCTTCGAGAAAGAGAGAGGAGAGGACGCCGTCGCCGTTCACGAAGCTGCGCGAGAGAGAGAGACAGAGAGAGAGAGAGAGAGAGAGAGAGAGGAGAGAGATTGAATTTGGGGAGAATGCCAAAAGTTTCCCCCGCCTTTTCATTTAAGTCTGGAACGCTCATTTAGCAACGGAAGGGCGACTGTTACATATCCGTCGCCAGGCCGTCGGTATTTATTGATTATCCGACTGATTATCCGTCGCTACGTAGTCGAAGATATGTCCCGCCAATTATCTACACAATTCCTGCCAAATAAACGACTACATGGCGACGGATGAAGAACCGTCGCTAATACACCGACAAGCTAGCGACGGATGTGCGACCTTTCCTGCCCTTAAAATTAAAATAAAAATGGCAAATGTTTATGGTCGGTAATCAGTCGCAGAGCGGCCACTAAACCGTCGCTAATACCGACGGAATAATTTCGTCGCTAAACCTCCGTCGCTAAATGAGCGTATTTTGGTAGTGTTGATTCATGGTATGTTGCTACTTTAGCTGAGAGTATCATTATCTAGTTAGTTGTTGCTCTTAGCTTGTTATCTTCCGTTTCCTGTATTTTTATTCTGTTATACTGTAGGATTGTTTCGACCGAACTTGTATTTTCTTTCTGTTGTACTTTGGATATTCAGACTACTTTGGATATTCAGACTACTCTGCATTTATTTCAGTACTTTCCTTTATTATTTCTGTGGATGAGATTTAGATGATTGCATGTTGTTTGGTTAGTTACATTTACAGCGTAGTACATCTAAGTGAGTCCATTAAATTGGGCAGCTCACTCTAGGTTGTATCAACTGGCCAGGTTATGTCCAAATCCTATATATTTGGGAGCATGGCGTGACAGAGATGAGGAAAATGCTCCCTAATCGCATCCTCGCATTCCCAAGTCGACTCGCCTGATACAAGATGCCTCCATGCAACATGAACTAAGTAATGGTTACCTCGCAAGACTTTCTCTCGACGGTCCAGAATCTCCACGGGCTGCTCTTTGTAGGACAGGCTCGGCCTTACAGTAATCTTATAGTGATCTAGAACGTGACTAGGATCTAACACATACCTCCTCAACTGAGATACATGGAACACGTCATGAACGACTTCCAAGATCTGTGGCAATGCAAGTCTGTAAGCGACTTCTCCAACTCATTCTAGAATATCAAACGGCCCGATATACCTCAGACTAAGCTTCCCTCTTCCTCCAAATCTAATGGTCCCTCTGGTAGATGAAATCTTCAGAAATACATGATCTCCTGGCTAGAACTCCAATTGTCGATGATGATTATTTGTACATTACTTTTGTCGATCTTGTGCTCATCGGAAATATCCTTGAATTTGTTTCACCTTCTCCACAATACGACCTACTAGCTCTGGTCCCAATATATGTCGCTCACCAATATCGCTCTAATACACTGGAGAATGACACCTCCTTCGATACAAAGCTTCGAATGGGGCCATCTGGATACTCACCTGATAACTGTTATTATATAAAAAAAACTCAACCAAATAAAGATGATCCTTCCATGAACCTCTAAAATCGAGCATGCACACTCTCAACATATCTTCTAAAGTCTGTATGGTATGCTCCGACTGTCCATCCGTCTGCGGATAATATGATGTACTAAACTTCAACCTCGTACCATGGCTCTCCTGCATGCCCCATCAAAAATGTGAGGTAAACCTCGAATCTCTTTCGAATGCAATACTAACTTTTACTTTGTACAATCACACGATTTGCTTCATATACATCTCGGCTAACACCTCCGTAGATTAGCCCACTTTAAAAGGCAAGAAATGGGCTGCCTTAGATACAATACTAACTAGTACTTCGTATTGTCACAAAATCCATCGTAATATGCTCCCATTTCTACACCGAAATGGGTAACAGCTGGAGCAATCCTACTGACCTTTGATGTTCAGCCTTAACTTGCTGATACACCAAACACTTTGCTATGAATCGAGCTATCTCTCGCTTCATTTCATGCCACCAATAATGCTACTTCAAGTCTCTATACATCTTTGTCCCTCTCGGATGAATGGAAAATGGTGAACTATGTGCCTCGGTCAACAACTCCTGTCGAAGCTCTCTATTTGGAACGTAGAGGCAATCCCCACACATCAAGGTCCCATCCTTATGAATATGCAAGCCAGTCTGTATACCGACCTCGGTTCTCTGTCGAAGTCTCTGAAATCTTGTATCTGTCGACAATGGGGCCTTGATCCGCTCGACCAATGACGACTGCACCTGAAGACTGGTCAATTGGTCGTCTACTCCTGGCAATATAACTTTTGTAAGTCCTCCAATAGATGCGGTTGAATAGTCAAGAAAAATTCCATAGACCTCCTACTCAAAGCATCAGCTACTACATTCGCCTTTCATGGATGGCACTGCAAGTCAATCTCAAAATCCTTCATCAATTCCAACCATCTTCTCTGCCTCATACTCATGTCCTTCTGAGTGAAGACATGCTTCAAGATCTTATGATCTGTAAAGATCTCTACTCCTCCCCATACAAATAATGTCTTCAGAGCTTCAATACAAAGATCATTGCGGCAAGATCCAAGTCGTGAGTAGGATAATTCTTCTCATGAGTCCTCAATTACCTCGAAGCATAAGCTACAACCTTCTTATGCTGCATCAGAACACATCCCAATCCTTTCCCGGAAGCATCCCTATAGATCATGAACCCTCCTGGTCCAGATGGTATAGTCAAGATGGGTGTAGTAGTCAGGCGCTTCTTCAACTCATCAAATGTCGTCTGACACTCCTCCGTCCATATGAACTCCTACTCCTGGAGGGTCAACCGAGTCATCGGTTCTGCAATACTCGTAAAGTTTTCTACAAACTTCCGGTAATACCCTATAAGCCCAAAAAAACTTCTTACTTCAGAGACGTTGGTCGGTATAGGCCACGTCTCTACTACAGATATCTTGGTAGGATCTACTGAAATGCCTTCTCCCGAGACAACGTATCCAAGGAAAGAAACACGGTCTAAGAGAACTCACATTTTCTCAATTTATCATAGAGCCTCTTGCTCCTCGGCGTATTCAGAACAATCCGTAAATGGTGCTCGTGCTCCTCCCGACCCTTCGAGTACACCAAAATGTCATCAATAAAAACAACCACAAACTGATCCAAATATTGGTAGAACACACTGTTCATCAAATTCATGAACACTGCTGGCACATTAGTCAATCCGAAAGACATTACCAAGAACTCATAATAACCATAATAACAAGTTCTAAATGTTGTCTTCGAAATGTCTTCTCTATGCACCTTCATTTGGTGATATCTCGACCTCAAATCAATCTTCGAAAATACCTTGGCTCCCGTCAGCTGATCGAATAAGTCATCAATCCGGGACAGTGGATACTTGTTCTTGATAGTCAATGCATTCTGTGCTTGGTAATCTATGTACATTCATATTGATCCATCCTTATTTGGCACAAATAACACTGGAACCCCCCAAGGTGACGCACTTGCTCGATTGAAGCCCTTGGTCTGCAACTTCTAATTAAACCATCATTTCGTCCAACTCCTTCTTCGCCAACCGCTACACATTAGAAAAAACTGGTGCTGCTCTTGGCACTAACTTAATACTAAACTCCACTTGTCTGTCAGGTGGTAGACCTGGCAAGTCCTCCGAAAATACATCTATGAAATCTTCAACAATAGTCGACGGTGCTACCTCCATGGACATGAAAGCTTTGACTACAATACAACAGTCACATGTAATCTATTATCTCCCCAGCAATAATATAACAATATAATCTCATCCACGGAATATCAACATCAACACAAAAGAATATAATAAAGTCTGACTGAAATAGAAATAAGTCTGAATATCTAAATATAAGATCTGTCTGAAATAACCAAGTATAGTGGAAATATATCCATGAAAATAAGGATACAATGTTGGAAATAATAAAGTACTAAATAATAAAATAGTCAGGACATAGCTAGCTATATAAAATGTCCATGACTCTAATCAACTATCAACCCCTGGATTAAGAAAACTCCTCGGGCACAACCTCTATGTCCTCTGCAAGATATCTAGGCTCAATAATTGGTCCGTATACTGTATGATAAAGGTGTTCATTTGAATCTGGGAAAGAACCAGATCCTCAGAGGGACGTAACAAGATACATAATAACATGCTACAATATGAACTATAAAAGATATAAGAAATAAAGTGGATAAACTATCCATCTATGTGAATGCACGTCGAAGACGACTTTGGGTCGTATGGGTAGGTAAGGGAGTAGTATTAGCGTCAACCAATGCTGAAACATATACTAGCATACCTCCCGACCGTACCAGATACTAGTCCGTGGCCGTTGCCGGATATATCCACTAGTATAGCCTATAACATGGCACACTGAGGCTTATGTGTATTGGTTGTCCCATATGCCTATTAATGGACTTTTCCATCCATGTCTTGCTCAAATCACATACATGACTCGGGTAATCCATATCTCTATACAAGTTACCAACTAGACTGAATCTAATCAATATATGTACTAACATACGGACTGCTCGTACTAATGATCAGTCAAGGGCGTAAGCCCGTGCCAATACCATGTAATCTCACTCACTGTGCCGTGTAGAAGTTATTTAGAAACAACTTCACATAATCCGGGTATATCTCTTATACACGTAAGTCAAAACACGCACACGAACATCGATAACCACATCGATGGCACCCAAGTCATACTTGGACATACTCTACTAACACATCTACTTCTATCACAACAACAAACCATATATTTTAACAATACAAAAAAGTAGCAATGTATCATGCCTGGAATGAGGCAAAAGAATAAAGTTTCGGTCCGTCTCCAACCTCCGTAGACAAGTGAACATGAACTCCTAGAAATTATAAATAAACTAAATAAATATCACCATGATACTTACATATATATACTTACCTTATATAGACTAAACTAGTCACAAAATAGTAACTAGTCTATACTCATAGACACAATAATCTATATATGGCAACCCATTATAAATATTATATACTAAAAACTTTTATGTTCTGGAATATATTATAATAAATTCTACATATATTTTATATAAATATCTTTTTAGAAAAATATGCTAAATTGCTATATTAAAGTATCAACACAATATGCCACATAGAAATTCAATTTAGAAGCGATAATTCATAGAAGAATATGAAAAATATTTATTCTTGAATAATTAGAATAATTAGAGTTAAATATGATTCTTCATCTAAATTTATTAGATTTTTATCATATTTAAATTCTACAAAAATTTGGAATCAAAAAGTTGGGTTTTGAACGGTGTGTTGGTGTCAAAAATTTGATATAAGCAAAGTGATAGCATATCAACATAAATTTTTTTCAAATATTCAGAAACAATGATTTTAGATGGTAGATATAGATGTTAGATGCCTTACCAAGTTTATCTTTGATATCAAATGGGGTTCGAAGTCGTCGGGAAAGTCTCTGCACCGAAATTCATCAATTCTGGACACGTTTCGGTGTAACGTATGTCACGGCCAAACGGAGTAAAACAGTATGAGTTATTGATTGGAGATGAAATAAGATATGTAGTGATATCCATTAAACATTGTTTGAGGTGAAATAGATGAGTAAAAATATTTTTAACCTATTTTATAAAACACTAACCTGCTCTTGAATTTCAGAGCAAAAACAATGGGTTTCGGTGTCTTCGAAGGCTTGGATCTCTCTCAGAAGGCAACGTGTTGCTCTAGAGAGTTGCTAGGATGGTGGAGGAAGTCAAAAAGGGTTTGAGAGTGGTGGTGGATGGCTCAGAAGTCAAAGAATAGGGGGTTGAAGGGTAGGCCAAGGGGCTATTGTAGCCGTCGTCCTTGGAGTAATAGGGGGTCGGGTTTGGTATTGGAAAGAGAAGGTTGGGCGGCCAAGTGAAGATATATATATATATATATATATATATATATATATATATATATATATATATATATATATATATAATGTTCCCCTCTCCAGAGCTCCCCCTCCGTCCCTTCCAGGGAAGCCCCTAGGGCTTCCCTTCTCCCCGGTGGTAGATGATCACTGATGGCCAAGCCTTGGCCAGCCGAGTACGTGGAGCTGATCCGGCTACTCTATGCCTCCCTCCCTCCCCCTCTCTCTGATCCTTCCTCCGTTCCCCCACTCGCCCCCTCCCGATCCATCCTCATCCCTCTGTCCAAGCTCCCTGTAGGTCCTAAAAATCAAGTTGCACCCATCAACAAAGTCATCAAAATCAGATTATATATCCTTCAAGTGAACTGCGCAGGAGTCAGATTACGCATCATCTCGATTGTGCAGGCTGAACTGCGCACTCATCCAAGTGCGCATGCTGACGTGGGCTCGCCATCATTACCTGACAGAGAATCAGATCTTCTGACAGCTGACAGCACGAAGAACGAGGAAACTGTTCGTTTATTGTGCAGCACAGCACTTGAGGACAGCTGTACATGCAGCGCAATCTGCCCGCAGCGTAATCCAGTCCAGCGTCGTCCAACCCAGCGCAATCCGAAGCCAGCGCAATTCAAGTGGTGCACTCCATCAACTGACAAAGTACACGTGGCCTTCATGCCATCAATGACTCATTACGTGGTAACCGTCTGTACACGATCATGCGTATTTCAATCAAATAATGCCATGTATCCTATACAGTTGGCCCACGATCAAACAACTGCCAGCGTACTCTGATGTCTGCGCGGTCCAATGCAGTACAATCCAACTTGGGCAGTTCAGAATAACTAAAAAGTAGTTATTTCCAAAACTCTATAAATAGAGTTTCAAGTCCTTCCTAGGGGGAACACATACACACAGAGATCAGAAATCATCACCAAAGATCAGGAGTCCTTGCCAAAGTGCTGCTGTAATCTTCAGAGGCTACCGTCTTCAAAGTTCACCTCATCCAAGGGATAAAGCGATCGTCTTCAGATCGGATTCCTATAGTTGTACTTTCCTAGAATTCTTATAATCTTCTTTACAAAGTTTGTTGAAATAAAGATCAACTTTTATTTTTGCAAACAAAATAGCAACTCTGCTGGGGACAACTTTCTCCTCTGACGAGGAAGTGACAACTCAATGTGACGTTGCGTCTATCGGAAAGACGCAGAAGACGCTGGTTGTAAAGGTCAACCAGATGGCCTACGAAGCCATGATCAACTCCAGGACCACCACTCGCACTGCATCAACTTCTGCCACAAGCAAAGTGCGCCCAGTGTGGGTCCCAAAAACTGCTGTACAGTCTGTTGATTCTGCCACCAAGACTGCTGCGCAGTCTGTTGATTCTGCCACCAAGACTGCTACGCAGTCTAAAGTCTCTGCTACTAAGACTGTTGCACAATCCATTGTCTCTGCTATTGCACAATCTGCCTCTACTACTCATGCGCAGTCTGCTGTTGCCAGTATATAAACTACTTTATATGCTGCCCTGTCAAAGTGCAAGACTCATATTCCTCTGGCGCAGTTGGCTGCAACTCTGCCTGCGCAATCAACCACTCCAACAACCAGAGTGTAACCCAAACACTCTGGCAACAAGACTCCTGCTGCGCAAGCCACTGTGACTGAGGCCAGAAGACTTTCTGCCAGAACTCCTCCTGCGCAATCTGTCAGTGCGTCATCAATCCACGCGCAAACTGTGTCTGCACAATCCAAGAGAGACAGCCCTTTGGCTAATCTCTCATCTTCTCACAACAAGAGGAAAAGCACTGCTACTCCTCTTAGACACCCTGTTGCTCCTGCACAATCTACTGGGGGTAGTCTTTTGGCTACTCCTCCTCCTCCCCAGAACAAAGGAAAAGGCCCGTTGGTCTTTTCTCAAACTTCCTCGTCCCATGACTTGGAAGACAACGGAGGGAAACGCTCTTTAGCTAACCCTTCCTCACAAAACAAAGAAAAAGGCCCTTTGGTCTTTTCTCAGTCTTCCTCGGTTTTTATCGTAGAAGATCAAACTGAATGTGCTCCGGCACCAGTCAGTACAAGAACCCTTTTTCACAAGGATTCTTTTTCACTCCTTGCCAAAGGGAAGTGTACTGATCAAAGAGGTATTCTGCCTACTCCGGTAGCAGAATTCCAAGATCTCCCAACCATCAAGATCTTCCGTTCAAGACAGGGAAAATTGTTGGTGTCTCAGACAGAAACCCCTGGGGGTGAGTTTGCTGATCTAAGAACTTATCTCAATCGACCAACTTTGGTGAAACGCAAACAACCAATACCGAAGATCAACCATCATCAGAAGCAAACTTCCAGGATCAAGAATCCGGACACCTATGCCAATGAAATGAGTACTTCCCTGTACACTCAAGGGACAAAAATTTGAAAAACCGGAACCATGTTCCGAATATTGTCAAAGAACATGTCCTTCGAACTTCTTCTCGTCCCGTTGCTGTTCCCGATCTCCGAGAACACCTCAAGCAAAAACGGGATAACATCTCAACATCCCCAGTACAACCACTTGGACACCAATGCAATCATAAGGTTGTCATCAAGTGTTGTTGTCAGACAACCAAACGATCTATCTTCGATCGTCTGAACTTTCCAAACTCTGAACCTATGTCGGAAGATGAAGACGAGGTTTTGTACGCTTCCGTCAATATGACTTCCAGAGACACTGGGGGTAGGAAGTGCTCCAAGCACGGCAAGCCTCGCAAGCCAAGCCAGCGGTATTTGGATCTACTCCAAGAATCTTCTGAAGGAGTGTTCCAACATACCCGATCCCGAAGCCGAGACACAATCGGTCAAAGGAATCTTCAAGATCCTTCCGGTCATCTTCCTCTTTCTCACTCAGGAGAGGATTCTTTCTCCGACTATGATGCATACAGTGAAAGCTCAGAACAGACATTGTCCTCCACTGTACCCAGAGAAGTGACAGCTTATGTTGTCAATGAAGACCCAGATGCTTCCAGTTCAGCTAGTCAAGAACAACGAATAGCTACGCTAGAAGACAAGCTGAAGACCATGGCGGAAATGGTTACAAGTATGCATTCCATCATTGTGGCCCAGCATACAGTGCCACCGACCGTACCTCCTGCAAATCCTGAAATCATAGCATCGTCGGTGCCTATCAATGCAGGGCTGGGGGTAGCATCTCTTCAAGTACCTCCTGTACAAGTCCAACCTACACCCAGTCAGTCAGGTGCTGGAGGTAGTGCTTATCACGCTGTTCCTCCCCCTAACACTGTGATTCAGCCTGCTCCTTCTACATCAGTGGTAGATGCCAATGAAGCTGTCAAGCTCCTACGTACTCAGTTCGAGGCCTTCAAGGAGAAGGACAACTTGCAGAGGTTGGAGATCAAGCAACCCTACCTAGTTGAATAGAAGGAAGTCCCATTTCCTCCGAAGTACAAAATCCCACAATTTTGCTGTTTGATGGCAGCACTTCTCCCAGTCAGTTCATTAACCATTTTGAGGTTATGACTGTCCAACTTCAACGAAATGACGCTCTTCTTACCAGAGTATTCGTTGGCTATTTAGCCGGCGTAGCATACGATTGGTACAGAAGCTTGCCCGATGGTTGTATCACCTCCTTCTCTGGCTTAAAGCAAATATTCTTGGAATAATTCTATGAGAGGATCAACGACATGACTATGTCAGCGTTCAATAAAATCAAACAAAGACACAATGAAACTGCTGAGAGTTTCATTGAAAGGTTCCGTCGGAAAGCTTTAAAAATGCCTCCTGGAACTCCAGCCGCTGTCACCATAGACACCTGTAAGGCAAATCTTTTGCCTATCATCAGCATGTGGACGGGATCTACTAAGTTCCAAGACTGGCCATCTTTCATTGTCAACGCTAAAGCAGCTGAAGTTAGCGCTGACAAATTCAAGCAACTAGGGGTACAAATGTCTAACCCCGACCGGGATGAACATCAGACATCGGGTGGTGGCAATCGCCAGAACAACCGCAAAGGAAAAGAAACTTTGAACATCAACTTGACAAATAAGAACAAAGAATCTTTGGCGGTCAATGTAGCTCCCCCTACGTCCACTTCTACTCCTTCAGCACCTCCACCGAAGGAACCTCGTCCGAAAGTAGAGTACTCTTTCGACCAGAATGACACAGTGAGCATCTTTGATTGCTTGATCAAAAGCAATAAGCTCCAGCTCCCAGAACCCAAGAAGCCCGATGAAGTCGGTAAGACTGATCATCCCAAGTACTGTGTCTATCATAGGTTCATCGAACGTCCCACTCGAGCATATTATGTGCTCAAAGGCAAAATTCAAGAGCTGGTCAACGCTAGTGTTGTTACTCTACAGCAAGACGAGAAGACTGTTACCGCAAACATGGTCTCAGTTCAATTCGGTGACTTCCTGCCCCAGATGGTACAGTACGGTGTCATTCCTATCCCCAAAGCTACTCTTGAGATCGAGAATCTCCCTCCTCCACGAAGTAAAGGTCTCGTCCCCTTGTCTCTTGACAATGGCGAGATTATGTGGATTCATCCAGATCTTGCTTCAGAGTTCGAACTTCCCTCTTCCTCCAAAAAGAAAGACCGTTCCAAAGGCAAGACAAAGACTTGCAATATGGTGTCTTTTGACCCATAGTTGATAAAGAAATCCTGTTGGGCACCAGATCAGGAAAAGCCTATCTAAAGGATTACCCCAAAGCTCAAGAGAATCCTGCTTCTTCTTTTGAGCCTGCTATAGTGCAGCCTGCTTCTACTGAGGATATTCCTACTGTATCTTCACCGGTTGTAGAGTCTATTCCTCCCAAGCCGACGGTCGCCGACAAAGGCAAACAGCAAGTCCGCTTCGACAAACCTTTGAAGAAGTCATCTCCTTCCGGACTTGAAAAGCCTTACAATTTTGATATCTTGGCTCAATTGGCCAATACACCGGCCCGGCTGTCCATCTTCGAGCTCTTGCGCCTCTCCAAAGAGACTCGGGAAACTCTGAGTGAGGCTCTCATGCAAGCTGAAACTTGTCTAGCCCTTCTGAAGAAACCGAAAGCAGAACCAGTCTCTTGCCTCCATTGTCATAGTGTGTTGGAGTTAATTCCAAACATAACTTTCACACAGGATGACATGTTGATGGAAGATAATAGGTACGACCATCCTCTCTATTATACAGGATATGTCGATTCGATGAAAGTCGACCGTATTCTAATAGATCCAGGGTCTACTCTCAGCATTATGCCGAAGACAATATTGGATGCGCTGAAGATCCCAGTGCATAGTCTCTCTAGTACAATCACCACTATTCTCGGGTTCAACCAGGGAAGGAGTGAACCTTTAGGCAAGATTCGCCTAAAACTTCAAATAGGCAATCTTCGCACAAAGGTAACCTTCTACATCATTGACAACCATGGTTGTTCCTACAATGCTTTGCTTGGAAGACCATTTCTGCATGAGCATAATATTGTTCCTTCAACTCTCCATCAATGTTTCAAATATGTCGATGACAATGGAGAGGTGCAAAAGGAGGTTGCTGATCTCTATCCTTTCAAAGGCGTCGATGCATACTGCAACGATGCTCGTATGTACAAGAATGAATTCATGAAGGTTGTCCTGTCTCTGGACACTGAAGAAGAGCAAGAAACAGTGCCCAATGATACCCTTATCATACCTTTCAAAGGGCATGTTTCTCGTCCTCAGTCCTCCAAGCCAATGGCTATTTATTTGCCAGTCCAGAAGAAACCAACTGATGATGATCCGGATCAAAGGGAGCTCACCTCTTCTGAGCCACTTGTTATTGACCTCCGTCGTAACAAGAAAAAAAGACAGCTCACCTCTTCTGAGCCACTTGTTATTGATTTATCTCATAACAAAAAAAAGGGAGCTCACCTCCTCTGAGCCGCTTGTTATCGACCTTCGTCATAACAAGGCCAATCCTTCTCCACGTTCTTCTTCTTCCCCTCTTATAATCAATTTGACTAAGCCTGCTAAGGCTAAAGGTCTTGCTGTAAATACAAATGTACAAATCAATAAGAAAGCATCTACTTTCTAGTATACTGATGTCATTTATCATGCTAAATGCTATTTGGATATGTTAGATAGCTATCAGTCATTTACGATGGGAGTTGTACAATCTTTTCAAACAGAAGTCTCATTTGAACACCCAAAAGATTTATATCGTATTGTTCCCGCTCGTAAGAAAGGCGAGAGTCCAATACTTTTTAGTAAAGGACCGGAACAACAATTCAGCTATACAGATGATAGCAAAAATAACGACACAGGCCATCTTCAACTCCGTCGTTACAGTCAACAATCAAAAGACATCATCCGAAAGATGGGTTATGACTTCAAAAGTGGCCTCAACTACGGTAAGGGTAGACGAACTCGTATCTGTACGGCTGTGCCGAAAGGAAAGTCAGAAATGTACTATAGCAGGACCAAAAGAGGTCTCGGATATGCTTCTCCTCCGGTATTATCCCCAGCAGCTTCTGATTCTGATAGTGAGGAGCGCTCTAACTCTTCTGATTCCAGATCATGGGATTCTGACACCAGCATCGGTCAAGTTCATCGACTGACTGTATCTTCTAACATGGTCTCCGTTGAACTTCCAGAAGGCTATGACGTGGATGTTGAAGAAAATCCCAAAATAGATCCTTGGGCTCAACGAATGGATACCCAATGGGAACTCCGATTCGAACAAAGGGAACCTCCTATTGAGGATCATTTAGTTCAAGTTGATGTAGGAGAGAGTGGATCATCTCGTCTAATATTCATCAGCAAGAACCTCCCAGAGGCAGATAAGCAAGAATTAATTCTTCTGATTAAAGAATACATTAATGTCTTCGCTTGGAGTTATGAAGACATGCCAGGACTAGATCCCAAAGTTACTACTCACAAACTGAACATCTTGCCGAATGCAAAATCGGTCAAACAGCAACAACAGCATTTTAAGCCAGAAATGATGGACGCAATCGTCCCAATTCTAAAGAAAATCGACAAAGTTCGAGTCTGCATCGACTTTCGGGATCTTAATGAAGCCTGTCCAAAAGATGAATTTCCTTTTCCTATCACGGACGTCATGATCGACAACACCTGTGGGTTCGAAAGAATATCTTTCAAGGACGGATTCTCCGGATATAATCAGATTCGGATGAATCCTGAAGATGAAAAGCATACTTCTTTCCGCACTCCTCGCGGAGTCTACTGCTATACTGTCATGCCATTTGGTCTCAAGAACGCTGGTGCAACGTATCAACGAGCTATGAGTACCATATTTCGAGATCATCTGCTTAAGACTGTTGAATGTCACGTCGACGATATTGCTGTCAAAAGTCGTCTAAAGGAAGATCATATTCAAGACTTGAGAACTATCTTCAATCTTATGTGCCAACATCAACTCAAAATGAATCCTACCAAGTCATTCTTGGGTGTCTCTAGTGGTAAATTTCTCGGCTTCGTCATTACCTCTAAGGGTATACACGTGGATCCCGAGAAGATCAAAGCCATTCAAGAGATGCGTCCTCCACGCAACCTAAAAGAGCTATGAGGATTCCAAGGTCGACTTACGTACATCAGGAGATTTATTTCGAATTTGTCTGGACGCTGTAGGCCATTCACTCAACTAATGAAGAAGGGTGTATCTTCTTTTGGACCGAAGAATGTTAACGAGCATTTGACGACATAAAGCGGTATCTCATGAACCCACCAATCTTGGTGCCACCGATTTCTGACATACCATTCTTAATGTATGTCCGTGCTATGGACCATTCATTGGGTGCTTTACTTGCCCAAAAGAATAAGGAAGGCCACGAACAAGCTATCTACTATCTCAGTCGTACTATGATTGGTGTTGAACACCGTTATAGTCCGGTCGAAAAAGAATGCCTAGCTCTTATGTTTGCTGTTCAAAAGACTCGGCATTACATCATTGGCCAAACTATTCATGTTATATCCCGAGTTAATCCTCTTCGGGTACTGATGAAGAAGCCTAGCACACTCAATTCTCGACTGGCTACATGAGCCATTCTGCTAGCCCAATATGACATGGTATATGTTCCTCAAAAATCTGTCAAAGGTTAAGCACTGGCGGATTTCTTAGCAGCTCATCCTGTTCAAGAGACATCTAAACTCTATGATGAAATTCCAGACGAGACTTTGGAATCAAATATGATCTCCGAAGAATTTCCTATTTGGCATCTATTCTTTGACGGTGCATCCAGGATTGGACCCAATGGTGCCATTGTCGCAGGAGTTGGAGTTGTCCTTGTTTCTCCAGACGGGTCAGCTATCCAAAGAGCCTACTCTTTAGATGAGCCTTGCTCCAATAATGTGGCAAAGTACAATGCTCTACTCATTGGCCTTCAGCTAGCCAAACAACTTGACATCGAGTATCTTGAAGTCTATGGTGACTCTAAGTTGGTTGTTAACCAGGTTAGAGGGACCTATGAAGTTCGTCATCAAGATCTAGTGCCTTACTTTGAAGCGGAAATCAACATGGCTACATCATTCAAGGCCTTCTTCATCGAATATGTACGCCGAGCTTGCAATACTGAGGCCGACGCTTTGGCTAATCTTACAGCAGTCTTAGCCATCCCTATCAAAAGACAGCAGGTGGTGGTCATCTCTAATCGGGAATTATTCTGCGTTGAAAACAATCATAATATTGAGTTCAGTAATCTTACTGAAGTCAATGTTATCAATGAAGATTGGAGAACTCCCTTTATCGACTTCGTGGTCCATGACATACTCCCTGAAGATCCTAAGGAGGCTACGAGTATTCGTCGGCGGTCTTTTCGGTTCTATTACAATCAGACCACCAAGACTCTCTACCGGCGAACTTATGACGGTCTACTCCTGCACTGTCTCGCTGGTGATGAGGCAAAGCAAGTATTGCGTGAAGCTCATGACGGTGTTTGTGGAGCACATCAACCCGGTCCTAAACTACAGGATCGCATCCGACGCATGGGTTACTACTGGCCCTCTATGGTATCTGATGCCATCGAATATGCGAGAAAATGTCGAGCTTGTCAAATCTATGCAGATTTCATTCATCAACCATCAAAATTCCTCCATCCGACTGCTGCTTACTGGCCTTTTGAAGCTTAGGGCATGGACATCATCGGTCTCATCAATCCTCCTTCTTCTAGAGGACATCGGTTCATACTGGCAATAACCGACTACTTCTCCAAATGGGCCGAAGCTATACCATTGGCTGAAGTCAAGACCAGCAGCGTCATCAACATTGTCAAATACCATGTCATCTATAGATTTGGTGTTCCTCGACGAATCATTTATGACAATGGACCTCAGTTCATCAGCCAAAAGTTCACAAGGTTCTGTTATGATCATCGAATTGACAATGTCGCTTCGACAGCTTACAATCCTGCTGTTAATGGCCTAGCTGAAGCTTTCAACAAGACTATCATCAAGCTCCTCAAGAAGTTTGCATCTACTAAAAAACAAAACTGGAGTGAAAAGCTTGGAGAATGTCTTTGGGCCTACCGTACTACGGTCCGCAATCCTACAGGCTGTACACCCTTCTCTTTGGTATACGGCTGTGAAGCAGTTCTACCTCTGGAACTCTAAATTCCGTCTTTGAGGATTGCTATCGCCAACGAACTCACAACAGAGAACAACGATCTTCTTCGACTTCAAGAGTTAGAAGCGCTCGATGAGAAGCGACTATTGGCTCAACTGCATATTGAGTTATACCAAGCCCGCATCTCAAAGACTTTTAACCGCAAAGTTAAGATCAGAGCCTTTCAGAAAGGAGAGCTCGTTTTAACCGTCAGACGTCCTATGACTATGACTCACTCGAGCAAGGGCAAGTTCGATGCGAAGTGGGAAGGTCCATATATTGTGAGCAAAGTCTTTTCAAATGGAGCCTATCAACTCACATAGCTAGACGGTCGAGTTGCAATGATGCCCATCAATGGCAAATTCCTCAAAAAGTATTATGTGTAAATGTAACAAATATTAATTGTAATTATCAGACAAGTTCATAAATAAAATTCAGTTTTATTTTCATCTTGAATGATAGTACATAATATCAAGGAAGGTCATTATCATCCTTCTCAAAATTGGAACGCGGGCCACTACCGTCCTTATAAAAAACATGATCAGCAAAAGATTCGAGAACATTCTTGCTGGAACCCACCAAGAACTTGCAAGCAGCTATTCTCATGGCTTCTTCTTCTTCAGTCTTTCCTGGTTCGAAAAGGAAGTCCAAGATGTCCTTTGGCGGTTTGGGGGCAGATGAACCTTCGCCCGCTGCCACCTGCTTTGGTTGAGCCGGTTCAACTAGATGTTCCTCAGTATCCGCGTCCACCTTCAGGGTGATCTCAGCCTTCTTGGATGCATTTCCAGACGACATTTTTATGTTGAAAAGTGAAAGTGACCATCCCATCTGATTTTCTGTTCTATTTATAAACAGAGAGTCGTAAAACTATGAAGCAACACATTCATTCGACGGTTCACCCGTTCATTATATCCATTCGACGGTTCACCTGTTCATTATATCCATTTGACGGTTCGTCCGTTCATTAAACACATTCATCTGACGGTTCACCCATTCATCACATTCATCTGACGGTTCGTCCGTTCATCATATCCCTTTGACGGTTCATCCGTTCATTATATTCATTCACCCGACGATTTGCCGTTCATCACATTCATCTGACGGTTCACCCATTCATTATTCGACGGTTTACCCGTTCATTCCATAACTATTCGACGGTTTACCCGTTCATTCATCATATTTATCTGACGGTTCGCCCGTTCATCATCCGACGGTTCGTTCGTTCATACATCCACTTGACGGTTCACACGTTCATCATCTGACGGCTCGTCCGTTCATTACATTCATCTGACGATTCATTTTGTTCATTTGTTTTGACGAATCATCCAGTTCGTTCTTATCAGCAACTTGTCATCTTTGATTAAGTTGTCTATTGAAATAATAATATTCAATAAATTATATTTGCCATGTCCATATTACCTCTAAGCAGATATAATTGAATATGATTATTTTCCAGAATTAAGAAATATATCATGTTTTGTACCTCTGAATATATTTTTTATCGCTATTATTTATATCTGAATAAGATATGCAACAAATAATAGAGCCACAAATGTGTCTTTTTATTGATCAAAGATGAAAGATATTACAAAGACACATATCATGAAAAACAAGAAGATACAAAAGATCTTTCTACTCAGCCAGTGGTGTCATCAAATTGGTCATCTGTTGCTTCAAAATTTGTAGTCGCTCTTCACGAGATTCTATCACTCGTTTCCTAGCTTCTTCCAACCCAGATTTATCATCGAAGGTTGGTAGGGTTACTAGTCTGCGAGTAACTTCAGCTTGGTGAGCTGCAGCATATTCATCTCTCTCTCGAGTCAGAATACCAAGTTGTTGAATTGCAGCTTGATGTTGAGTAGCTTCATCCTCCAGAGTTAATTGAGCAAGTCTCAATTCTTCCTGAAGATGGGCAATTTCTGCTTGCAATTCAGCAACTCTTCTTTCTTTTTCTTCAGCAACAGATGACACTGTTTCTACCTTGGAGTTGTACTCAGCGGACTTGGCAGTGACAGTATCCAAGAGAATTTGGAAGTTAACTTTCTCAACTGCGGCCTCTTGAGACATCCGTTCAAATTTAGCTTTCACCAGAAGCTCTACCTCTCCCTTTCTTAGCTCTTTATAGCTCTTAACTGAAGTCTCCAACTCATCTAATATATGCTCAAGGAAAGTGGCCTGAGCTTCATCCCCTTGGTTGCGGATGGCATTAATCAAGTAAGAGGTTGGACCTCTAACTGTAGAGAAATCAGCTTCTTTCTTCTCTATCACCCTATCTATTAAGGGTCCCAAAAAGTTAAAGAAAAAGTTGGTAAAAGAGCTGATGATAAATTGATTGGTGGCCAAAGCACCCGGAGTAGCAGCGACTCCTATTGATGATGAAGCAGTAGGACGTTCAGCCACTTGGACGGGAGGCTCTTTAAATAAGGGATCTAAAGTAGAGCTGGTCGCTCCTCCCGGTTGTTCCTCTGCAAAAACAGATAAACTTTATCATTTTGTCTGTCATTTGCAGCTATTGAAAAGATCAAAGGTAAAGGCAATCTTACCATGACTTATCCCAGTCACAAGCCTTTCATCTGCTGGCCCAGATTCCAGTCTAGCAGAAGTAGCTTCAGACATTACTGTCTGGCTACTGTCTGCCTCGGAGCCACCTGACAAATGGCGACTGTTGCTAGCTATCGTCGTTACAGGTACCATATCCGTGCACACTGGAGCTGGAGAAGATTCAATTTCTACATGGATCAAAGATAGAGATGTCAGCTATTAATCTATGAAAAGAAGATTGATAATTTTATTTTATACTTTTGGGATCAACAGTAGGAGTTTCCTCCAGGGCTACTTCCTCATTTGCAATCTCTTCGGGAGATACCTGTAACTCAACATCCTTTTCAGGATCCAAGGTGTCATCAGCTGCTTTGGGAGATATATGGACTTCAATGTCCTTTTCAGGATTCTGTGTATCATCAACAGCCTCTGATGATGTACTCTCCTCACTTTTATTATCCTCAGGAGCTTCTTCGCTAGCAGTTGCAATGGCATGATCAGCATCTTCTTGAAACCGAAGTCGCAGTCATTTAATGCCTCGATCATTAGACGATCCTTCTCTTTGCGGACTGTTCCTGGTGTGACAGGAAGCTGAGTAGTTTCTATCGCTGGCGAAGGAGATCGTAAAGCTTCATCTTCCCTAGGCTCTGCAGCCTCATCTCTCTCTGCAGCCCCATCTCTCTGAGCAGCCTCCTCTCTCTGTTCAGTCTCCTCTCTCCGCTCTGGACTAGGTTCAGAGGCAGGGGTACGAGATGACATAGTAATCCCAGTAGCAGCATTCACCACCACCGTGGACAGGCTGGCTTTCTTTCTCTTTCTAATAGCCTGCTTCTTTCTATGAAGAGGCCTTTCTGGGCTCTCCACATCGACTACGTCAACCGGCTTTGGAATAGAAGTCGGCGTGGTTGCCTCTTCTCGTTGGATTGACTCGGCCATCTGCCGAGATTGTGATCTAGTAGTAACTTTCTCTGGTTGATCCAGGATAAGTTTCTTCTTTGCAGCTGGGGAAGAAGGTTCATCAATCCTTCTTTTCCTCTCTCTGCCCGGAGATTTAACAACTTTCAGAGAAATTCTCAGTGGTTGATTTACTTCCTCAGGGAAGTTTGCTTCCCTGTAAGCTTCCAATGGATCATCTACCGGTTCATGTTGTTCATCATTTGCTGGAGCTAGTGTAGCAGTAGCTCCTTTCTTCAGACGTGTCGCTGTTACGAAGCTATCCACCAGACTGAAATTTTCGGCGAAAGTGTTAGCAACCGTGTAAAACAGTGAATATGTGTATAATATTCTAGGGCCATTATCATTCTTGTTTGGCATCGAGAACACTGTCCTAGTATCTCGAGCATTATTGTAGGCACTTGCTCTCGCACCATCAATCAAGCACCCCTTTCCTTCTAGGCAAGTTATAGCGTTGCCCACATGAAATTGGTCGTAACCAAATTAACGAGCGAAGTGACTCGGCAGATATGGTTCCAGATAGCACTCCTTCTCAAATCTGTATACCAAATGTGATGGCCTGATCCCCTTCAGCCAGTCAAAAATTGCTCGGCCCAACGGCTGCCTTCCCAGATCAACCAGATTTGTTGACATGAATTCATAACCAGCTGGAGGGGCAAAGCTATAGAAATTCCATCCCTTGCCAAGGTTCAGGGCACGTCTGCAGTCCTTCAGACTAACGTACACCCACTTGCTTCGGAAGAATCTACGCAGAAAGCTACTGCTAACTGCTCCCATGTCGGGGTTCGTCAAAGATGGATGATGCAGAAGCAACCACCCGAATAGATAGGTGTAGGGCAATTCCAGTCTAGGGAAGTTCCCCTTCTCACCCTTCTATTTGATCATGGAGTCGACATACAGACGAAGACCTGCATTTATTTTACAGGTCATCGCTGATAGCAAATCCATCCGGTAGCCGAAGACTAACCGGACGGCAGCGAAGAGTATGCCACGGTGGAAGCGGTCCACGGTGCTTGCCCTAGGTACAACAAATCGACGGAGCCAGTATGTCAAAAATCTTGCCAGCTGAGCTTCTTGTGACATGGACCTGTAGCCCATTCTTATAAAGCTTTCAACAAAATCTCCGGGCTTGAGCGGAGGGTATTGGTGTTCATCAGTAACTCTGATATCCATCTTCTTATTCTCTTCCATCAGTTTTATTACCTCACTGTGGCTGAGAGATTAAAAGAAAGTTGGGTTGCATGAGTCATAATCCTTGGTCTTTTTCTCAACGATATGGTTAAGAAAAAGATACGGCAACCACTTCGATGAATAACATGTGCCGAAAGAGCCGCTCTTGTAGTACAGAGAGCATATGTTATAATGGTACAGTAGTTCGTCGAAAACTGCTACCATCTCTGCATTTTTCTGACGTAGTCTATCTAACTCGTCGTTTATGGGAACATACTCCTCATAAGGGGAGTCTTCCGTTGGTAGGCATGAGATATACTTCATCTCATGGAGGGCCAATCCCATCTCTCCGCAGGGCGTCATGAACGTCCCTGTCCTATAGTTATACCTCTCTGCCAGGGCTAGAAATAGATGAGGGTTTAGATGGAAGCTATACACGGTAGCATATACCATATTATAAAGCTCGATCTCTTTAAGTTTGTCTTCAAACTGAGCCAATACCCAGTTGGCTATGCAGTTCCACCTCCTGTTCTCCGGGTTTACCAGACCGGTCAGCCGGATGTCCTGATCCGGATATCTGTCCTCCGCCTTTGCATACTCATTAGCAAAAATTGGTGTCCTCACCGGCAGCAACAAAGACGAGTTCTCTGGAGGGATACAGCCTGGCTTCAACCCTCTTAATAAAGTGTTGTGTCGCTCAGAAGAGCTATAGAACATGTCTCTATTATTTGGACCTTTCTTGACACAGATCTTTCCTGTCCATGCATGTTGAAGGGGAGTAATATCCCAGTCCATCCTCCTAGGATGGCTTGCATGAGCATATCATGCTAGAGAGAGGCATCTAGCAATGTCTGGTAACAGGATCAGTTTCTCCTTCCTTTGGAAAGTTCTCGACTCAACACGGGGTCTAGGTTGAGAACTCTTGTCGATGGATTCGCCAAATAGGAACATGAGTTTTTGTGGGTGATGGCGTCAGCAGACTGCAAGTGCT
Organism: Iris pallida; assembly: GCA_029216955.1. NCBI lineage: Eukaryota > Viridiplantae > Streptophyta > Magnoliopsida > Asparagales > Iridaceae > Iris > Iris pallida. The sequence continues at coordinate 23,292,608 of JANAVB010013397.1, read as the reverse complement.
GCCCATTCATCAAACTTAACAAAGTCTCGTTGTCCTGAGCTATCAAGATAGCTTGGCGAGAAGATGGAAGGGCATATTGTGGGAAGAGCACATGGGATAAGTCTTCTTTGAATTCTGGCTCAGCAAGGGACCCTGCAAATATTTCATAATCAGGGTCCTCTCTGATGTTAACTGCATCAAATAAAAAAAAGCAGAATTCAGTCCAAGAAAAATCAAAGATTCTGTCAGCAGATTGCGCAAGTATCCGATTGCGCAAGCATCAGATTGCGCAACCATCAGATTGTGCAACAATAGCTTCTATGCACAAACTATCCAGTGGCGCCAACTCATCCACTTGCGCAAGCCATCAGATTGTGCTGAATAACTTGCGCAAAGTATCAGTTTGCGCTGGATAGCCTTGCGCAAATCAGCAGACTGTGCTGACTTTTGCCAGCGCATTCTAACCGATTGCGCAAGAAAATAATCTTCATAAAAATGAAGATTATTGGTTTTGTGCAACCGAAACCCTAAACAGGGCGGCGCAACGTAACCAAAACTCTAAAAAGAGATCGGTTTGAAGGTGCAGCAATGACGAAGAACCCTAAAAAGGGTTTTCGATTGGATGTCTACCTTGTAGTGTTGGGTGAGCCACCTCATGAAGTGAAGGGCGCGGTGCGGCACGAGTCGAGGACTCGGCGAGGGCCTTTCCTTTCTCAGCAGCGGAGCGCTTTGGGGCCATAGAGATCGACGGGAAGAAGAAGGAGAGTCGAGAGGGCTCAGGAAATTCTTTCTTTCAAAAGATTCGAAAGCAAGTAAAGAATGACAGAGAAGAGAAAGGGAACTATTTATAGTTTTCGAGAATGAACAGACTCCTCAGATTACGTCGAATAAACAGGAGCTAATTCCTCGGATTGTACAGACAGGTCATCATATGCGCAACTTGATTTTTAAATCAAAATTCAAAGTATTTCAAAGCTTTGACTATTTTCAAACTTCGAAAACTTTGAAGGGGGTCTTGTAGGTCCTAAAAATCAAGTTGCACCCATCAACAAAGTCATCAAAATCAGATTATACATCCTTCAAGTGAACTGCGCAGGAGTCAGATTGCGCATCATCTCGATTGTGCAGGCTGAACTGCGCACTCATCCAAGTGCGCATGCTGACATGGCCTCGCCATCATTACCTGACAGAGAATCAGATCTTCTGACAGCTGACAGCATGGAGAACAAGGAAACTGTTCGTTTATTATGCAGCACAGCGCTTGAGGACAGCTGTACATGCAGCACAATCTGCCTGCAGCACAATCCAGCCCAGTGCCGTCCAATCAGCGCAATCCGAAGCCAGTGCAATTCAAGTGGTGCACTCCATCAACTGAAAAAGTACACGTGGCCTTCATGCTATCAATGACTCATTACATGGTAACCATCTGTACACGATCATGCACATTTCAATCAAATAATGCCATGTGTCCTATACAGTTGGCCCACGATCAAACAACTGCCAGCACACTCTGATGTCTGCGCGGTCCAATGCAGTGCAATCCAACTCACGCAGTCCAGAATAACTAAAAAGTAGTTATTTCCAGAACTCTATAAATAGAGTTTCAAGTCCTTCCTAGGGGGAACACATACACACAGAGATCAGAAATCATCACCAGAGATCAGGAGTCCTTGCCAAAGTGCTGCTGCAATCTTCAGAGGCTACCGTCTTCAAAGTTCACATCGTCCAAGGGATAAATCGATCGTCTTCAGATCGGATTCCTATAGTTGTACTTTTCCAGAATTCTTGTAATCTTCTGTACAAAGTTTGTTGAAATAAAGATCAACTTTTGTTTTTGCAAACACTCCCGGCCCCCATCTCCCCAGATCCTAGTTACTCTCCTCCTTCGGCCCCTCTCCCTCGGGCTCTCTCCTGGCCCCCTCCTGCCCCCCCGAGAGCGCCGACTTCGCACCCGCCGTGGATGCACTCCCAGTTCGTGCGCTCGCCAGCAACCCCCCACCTCATCGTTAACCCTCGTCTGCCCAAGCCCCTTCTTCCGCTTCGGTTCAGTCTGCGAGTGGAGTAGCCGTTTCCCCGGGGGGGTCTCCCACCTGCGGTGCCGGATTCGGGAACCTTCCCGCCCACCAGTCGGTTGTTCGAATTTCGAACGATGATGGAGCGTCACCCTCCTGCGGTGCAGGATTGGGGGACCTCGATTCTCGGCACCACGTGGGTGGGTCTTCCGTACCTAACGTGGCTAGCCCCCCTTTTTATTACGCTGTCGAGCGTAATCAATCATTGCCAGAGCTGCCCCCAGGTGGGACCCACCCACTCCTCCATCTTTACGCGCACAGCAGTATTGTTCGATCCCCGGGTGGGCCCCCACCAGCCCATGCTCCTGTCGAGCATAATCACTCATTTTACGCAGCTAGACATCAGCTAGCGTACTCCAACCAGTTTATTCCCCTCGTATCTTCTGGGCCTACTTCGGACCCTTCACCCGATTTTTTCGCAGCTGGTCCCGCCCACGCGTATTCCTACCCCATTTCCCCTCCTTCTTTTTAGCTCCCTCTCTACGCCCACCCCCCTCGCCATCTCAGCTGAGCACTACGCCGTCCTAACCCCCTCCTCTCCATCCTCGCTCGTCGATCCATCTCCCACACCCCTCCAAGTCATCCCATCCCTATAGAGGCCCTTCCGGCCCCTGTCGCCCCCCATGTGGCTCCCGGCCACCCTCCTGTTCCCCCTGTCCACCCCCCTCCTCTCCCTCGCCCTCGGCGACCGGCTTCCCGAACCCCATCATCCTGCCCCCCAGCTCGGTCTAGTCTAGAGGCCCCGTTGTGGTCGCCCCGTCCGTACCGGCTGCTCCGGCGGTGGCGCCACTCCCAGCGAGCGAGCCGAGCCATGGAAGGTCCCTTCCAGCCGCCCCACTCCCTCCGAACATCCCCCAGGCAGCCCCATCAGTCATCACCCTCCGCCCCGACCGAACCCCCCTTGGTTGCCCCCTCTCCTTCTGGTGGCTTACCCTCATCCCCGCCTCCGGCCGCTCTCTCTCCGCCGTCCTTCGCGGACATGCTGCGCCCAGATCTGGCACCGACCAAGACTTTCCTCGTCCCCGACATCACCCTCTCGGACATTGAGTACCCCCAGGAATCATCAGTGCCTTCGGTTCCATTCTCTGACCAGGAGATGTCAGCACTGTCAAACTCATTCCCCCACACGTTCATTCTCAAATTTTCGACCGGATGCCCCAAGCTCTCACGGGTGCAGGAGGCGATAGCCAACTGGAGACTCTCAGAGAATTACCATATAGCCCCCTTGACCCCAAACACATCCTTCTTCACCTCTCGTCTGAATTAGAACATAAGATGTCTGGTCCAAAGGCACATGCCGGATTGATTCCTACCAGATGAAGATCATCAAGTGGTCAGCTAGCTTTAGTACTAAAGAAGACTCAGCAAAAGTCGCCGCTTGGATCACTCTGTCCAACCTGCCCCTCATCTGCTTCATCCCAGCGGCTCTCAGGCGTATTGCTAATTCCTTCGTCACGTATGTGGCCTCCGTCCCTGAGACCAGCAACCTCACCAAAGCCCACTACCCCAAAATATACGTGGAACTCGACCTTACCACTGAACCACCCAACTTCATCAACATCGAACTGGGCAACCGGACCCACACCCAAGAAATTATCTACGATAACCATATCATGTTTGGTAACCACTGCCACTTAAGAGGTCACCTCACCAAGCACTGCCATTGTCTTCATCCAGAACTAAAGAAGAAACTACCCCGAAAAGAAAGCAAGCTAACCGAAGGGATGACTCTCATGCCACCTATCCTTCCCCGCCCAAACTCGCACACTCGCTTCTGCTCTGGAGAAGACATGTCTGTCAGAAGTGAATCTCCATGCAGAGATCTGATTCTCCACAATTCCCAAGCCATTACCCTATCCAATCAGTTCGACGCTCTTGAATCGGAGGATGCGGAAGACCAGGAGGAGACAGCCACTCCCCCCGCAGACGGCACGCTCACCAAGTTCTTCCCCATTCCGGTAGGCGTAGAGCTGTCCTCCGACGTTATCGAAGCCAATCAACCGATCAACACCGAAGACCCTGTGGTCGAGGCCTTAGCTATTCTAGGTCCCGACCTAGTCTGGAGAGGGCTCCAAGTACAGGCCGCGGGATTCCCTCTTCAACAATCCAACCTCCTGACAGAGAGCACCTGGGAGTCCATTATCATCCCACGAGAGAATTTGATCCTAGACTCAGTCGGAGAATCGGTCAGACAACAACCAGCCTCGAAGGAGCAACCTGATAATGAACCCCCTCCCTCATCAGAGGCAGGACCTTCCACCTCATATAAGGCCAAAGCCAACAATGGACCCACCGAAATCGCCACCATCCAAACTAGATTCGTTGCCAAGCGGAACAAAAAACCTTCCCCCAAAAACTACATTAATGCTTAACATCCTATCATGGAATGTCCACGGTTTGGCGAACAAACCGATGATTAGGAGAATAATAAATCTACGAAAAATCCACAAGATCGACATCATTATTATTATCGAACCCAAAATCCCCCCCAAAAGACTAAAGTCTATTCAACTGCAACTTGGCCTTCCCATGGCCACAGCTGGCAGAAACGACATTTGGATCTTCGGATCGAAGGACGTCAAACTCGGAGTCATCCAGGACTCCCGACAGGCCCTCTCCTGTTGGCTTGATCACCCAAAACTTCCTGATCGAGCTATCCTTTCTGTGATCCACAGCAGCTACGATGTTACGGAGAGGAAACAACTCTGGAACGACCTCCTTGACATCCATCACCTTCACACCAATTTCTCTTGGCTTTGCATCGGAGACTTTAATACGATCACCTGTAGAGCCGAGAAAATCGGAGGTCGTCCCACACCCGTCCCGGCCATGCTT